>JAGDQP010025336.1:0-12500 GCA_022664845.1 Lepisma saccharinum | reverse complement strand
CTTTGAAATTTTGTAAATTTGATTGCTTTCCAAAAAAATACAATATTCAATCATTAGATATACGACAAAATAATCCAGTTACTTGTAATTAAATTAATTGAAAATTATCCTTAAATGCACGTAACACCACATCTACTGTGTGAAGTTTGGGTTGCCTACCTCGCAGGGACTTTAATATTCATCTATTATACATGAAAAAATTAATTAAAATAGGATTGGACTAAAAAGTAAAAAAATAAATTTATGTATCGGAAAATAAAAGCGTGGGTGCTCTTGCTTATCTTATCATAAAATCATAATATCTAAGAGCACCCACGCTTTTATTTTCCGATTCATAAATTTATTATTTTCTTTACGTTTTAGTCCATCTTTAAAGCGTATTTTTTTAAAAATCCTTTAAATATTTTTTTTTTAATGTTACTGGAATTGCACAACTGAAGAAAAACTTCTGCAAGTCATTAAAAATTCTGCGGCACCGTACATGAAACCCACAAACCTTACTGAAGCTGCTTTGATTTTTTTTTTTTTTTAATTTTATTTATTTTTTAATTAATGGTCGTCCATAATAACATTTTCTGCTCTGTTCTGTTCTCTGTTTCTCGGACGTAATTGCTTACACAAGTTCCACGACTTGAGGGATAATGTACATCTTCAGCATTATTACATTCGTATCATCATCAAATTTGAGAGTTACAGGTTTCAAAAGCACTGTGCCACAGAACTATAAATGTATGAAAAGAAACAAACAAAATAATTAAAGTATCTAAACGGTTAAGGTACATGCACCAGTAATGGACAGTGTACTAGTAATGGACACGAAGAGAAAAGTTGTAAAATACGATTTTCCTAAGGGTGATAATCATTTCACCTACATAGAAAAATTTAATATAGTATTTTCTGATGCCACTGAGTATTATTGGCTCGTCATGGGTTTCATCTGATATTTCTGACGATGTTGAAGTTAGGTCCATGGTTGCATCTACTCTTCCTGTTAAGCAAGTGATTAAGGTGAGAGCTTTTGTTGTTTATTAATGAAATTACAATAACGATTACTTCTGTTGTTCTGCACTATTATCCATTACGAAATGTCTCTGTTTCGAGTATTTAAATGACCAAACCAATTATAAACTTGGATCTGTTATGCAAAGTCAGTTTTTGTCCAGTTATGGACACTCACTACTCATTAGAGAGTTGAAATCAAACTCCTTGATTGATTGTTATTAACGTCCTAAGCAAGCTGATGAGCTAAGGTTGAGACTTACAGTTTTAGTTGAGTGGACTCACCACTCTGTTCAACAGCTCTCAGGGAAAACTGAACTCATGAACACGAGCGTAGAAAATGAGCGCGCTAATCTCTCCGAAATCATAATTCAGTTAGTTGTTTTATTTCAACTAAAGATTATTATTTTGGGGAAGATTATTTTACTCTTCATGACCATAAGTGTCAGGAATTTTTTTGGTCACATTTTTTCGATGATTGTCGCTGTGATGCCCATTAATGAAATAATTTGTCGTAGTTTTAGACACTATTCGTTACAACAATTTTCATTTTTAAGGCCACAAGGAATCTATGGCTCAGGCCGAAATAGGGTAGGGGAAAGGAAGCGGGAAGGAGTCGGACAGGTTTAAACTGAAGGTGCCATTAGGGCATTTGCCTGTTATGACAGGTAAGCAAAACGTTGAAACCTCAGTAAGGATGGTCCATAGCTGTTTTCGAATCCAGGTCTTTCGCAATGATCACTCAGTGGAATCCTATGAAACAATCAGATATTCGAAGAACAGCATTAAACATATAATCATGTTTACTACTTACATTCGAAACATCAGCAACGATTATTTAAATTTTGAGGTATACAGTATGCCCATTACTGGAACATCCAGGTTTTTCCGTGTCCATCACTGGTACAAAAACAAAGTAATGGATAGAAATCACCAGAAGAAAGCATGGAGAACTTTTAACATTCGCATTTGATCAATATATTTAAACGGTACTTGAGACACACACACACACCTACACACACACACACACACACACACATATATATATATATATATACACATACATATACACATACACATACATATATACATACATACATATATACATACATATATACACACACACACACATACATACATATATACACACACACACACACACATACACACATACATACATACACACACATACATACATACACACATACATACATACACACATACATACACACATACATACATACACACATACATACATACATACACACATACATACATACACACACACATACATACATATAAAATTGTTCCACGCGCCATTTAGCAGTCAACTGTTCTCCAAACGATGCACCGTCCGCTACGTGTCGCTACTGTCGTACTAGTCTTGTTCCATCCACGTGTGTGCGTCCCTCTTCCTGTACAGCAAGTCTACATTATTAATACCGAAATATTGAGGGGGGGGGAACTGAAAATTAGTGTTCTGTACGGGTGTGTGTATTTTTCTACAGAACAAAAGCTGTAAGTACCTTCTTTACTTTTTATCATAAATTTACCTTAAATTACCCTTCCGACTTTCCTCATATGTAATGGTAAAATAGGTAGAAAAAAGGATACTTACATGGTAGATTCTTGAGACAGATGTACAATAACACCGCAATATAAAAGATGTACGTCTCGCAAAAGCGTTTTCAACTGATAGGAGAGAAAATGGACAGAGCGGACAGGTGTTAAGGAAACGCCATATTGTAAACAGATGCGGGGTGACAGTGTGGCCAGGTTATGGAGGCGGGAAAATTACTAGATGGAGCAGAGAAAACACCAAATAGAGAAGAAAGTGCGAAGGTTACTAGAAGCAGGTAAGGGGCTTCCTGAAATAATAGGAGGGTACAGAATCAGAGGGTAGGGGGGAATAATAATGATAAAGATGAAGGGGAGAACAAAGAAACAATATAGAAAAATAGAATAAAAGTGCAACTAGAGATGGAACAAAGAAGAAAAAGGAAGAAGACACTGCGTTGCAGGGAGTTATAGACAGTTGAGGCCGGGTTCATGGTTGGCGGAAAGGATAGAGATGTACGTCTGCTCCCATCTCTTTCTAACTGTGGCGGAGGACTTTCAGGATTCTGACTCAAGGTTTCGTCAAAAGTGGAGCCGTGATAGGAAGTGTGTTCAGGCATGAGTAGGTGCGGAGGTTGAGATTCGGAGGAGTAGCGATGGTTGTTGATGCGGAATGTTAGAAGAGTTTGGGTTTCACCAACGTAGAAGGCGGAACATAGGTTACAGAGTAGGAGACAAACGAGGTTGGAAGATATGCAACTATCGGAGTGTCTGACAGAGTAAGTCTTGTGACTGATAGGATGTACGAAGGAAAAACTGGCATCAAAAATAGGACAGGTTTTGCAGCGGGGTCTATTGGACTTGCTAGGTTTGGATGGAGGAGGGCGGGATTTGTCCAGTTCTGGTGAGAATCGTGTTGGGATTCGGAGGTCTGTGGTAGACTATTTTGGAACACGACGGAAACTTTGTTTCAGGTGATGCAGTGAGTATGGAGTGTGCCAGTTTGAGGAGCTTTTGGAGGGCCTGAAGGCTGGGGTGGTACTGGTTGAGAAGATTGGGAGCTTCGCGGAGAGGTCGGTTGGAGTTAGGGTGATTACGGGCATGGTCCAGTTGTTTACGGATGAGGTGTTTGGGATATTCACGGTTAATGAGCTGAGGAGAGGGTACTGAAATAGTTACGAAGCAGGTCATCAGAGGAACACATGCGGGAGCCATGGACAGCAACAGCGTATAGAAGAGAGCGTTTGGTATGGTATGGATGGGAGCTGTTGAAATGGAAATACTGTTGGTAGGTTCGATGTGAACGCCTGTCAAGTCGAGCCAGACATCCACATCAAGAAAAGTTACGTGTTCCCTCGAGAAGGACCAGGTGAACTTGACGGGAAAGGTGCAGCTGAGGTTTTGCAGAAATGTTTCCAGAGACTCTTGTGAAAACAATATGTTTATGGAAACACGAAATAATATCAGTGACTTGATCGCTGAGCACTATTTATTTACTCAGAATGCTTCCAGGAAACGAGCTCATTGTTTTGTTTTATCTTAATTTCCACATATGGAGTACCTTAGCTTTCGACACCAGCAGAGTGAGTGCACCTCAGAAATACAGAATTTGAATATTATTTATGCAAATTTGCGTCAGGCCGAATGGATGATGGAAAAATGGTGGAATGAAGTGAGTAAGAGTAAACGTGAGAACCTCGAGAAAACCCACGGGCACGGTGTTTGTCCACCACAAAGCCCACATAACACGACCCGGTCTCGAGCCAAGGACCTCAAATACCATAGGGTAAGCGCTCCACCAATGAGCCACAGAAACACATACAACTTGGACATGTTGCAACTAGTTTAGTGGCTAAGAAACTGACCGGCAAACCGGAGAGCTAAGTTCTATTCAGAACCAGTGCAGCCATAAAATTTTCAGTATGCATCTGTTTTGTTGCTTTTAGACAGTTTGTAATTAGTACACCTATATGCCCATCCAAACGATCGAGAAGTTTAAATAGGCCTAGTTGTAAGATATTTAGCAACATATTATGGAAATACATATATGTTTATATAGGATTTGTATTTTACATACACTACATACCTACTGTACTAATGTTACGTTAGTTTGATATCTTTCCAATAACAGATGGCGGACACGATATTTCGGTATGAATGCGACGTTTGACAGTGAATAATATGAACATACAATTTTACGTTTGTTCATAACTCCTTGTACGTTTGCTTGCTTACCTAAAGAATTTCATTGTTATAAACTTCCATATCAATTATTTTTAAATTATTTATTCATTCATTCCAATCAATGCTTTGTCACAATATTACAAATTTTCGGGTAATCAAATGAACTAAGAAGTTGAATAATTTGATGAAACAAAACTGCAAATTACAAAGAATCGTTTTATTTTAAGAGATACATTGCTTAATAAGGATATTTTTCTTATGTAGGACAACTACAATTATAATCAAGTGTGTTTTATGCATATGATCTGATTCACAACCAAATTAAATCACGTGTAAGTCATAATTTGAAATTAAATTTGACACCCCCGACAAACTAGTAATACAGATTCCTAACTGTAGGTTATATACTTTCTAGCAAGGAACAGATTGTTCAAAGCACTACCTAGAACAGAGCTCGTTACATAAAACAAAGAATGAACTTTTCAGTACTGCTCAGTTTTCTTTATATTTTATAGACTTCTTTCTTGTACATGGCAATGAACCTATCTGTATGGAGATCCAAATTATATATTAACATTGTCCTGAGTCAAAGTAATTATCTTCTATTCTACAATTCTAGAGACTTCCTGTAGGAAACAAATCTAATCTTGAATCAGATTGGCTGGCGTGAGCAGGAGTTGAACCCATGTCGCCACTTCAGTGACTATCCATAACCATAGTCATTCACCAGTAGTCCATTGGGGTGAGTTATTACAAATACTTTATATAGAATGCAATCTCTTTTGTAATCATTATTAACGTATTTGGTAATACAGTCCTATATTTCTTTAGGATTAAGTACTGAGTGTGTATTTACATAAGACCGGAAATCCATCACTAATATCTTACAATAACAGACTTACCCTACATTCCTCGTCCAGTAGATCGAGAATTCCTAATTTACTTTCTATTAGGTCTATGCATGGCTGGTTATCGTAGAAATCGATGAATTTCCATTCGATTTGTTCTCGTAAGTACTCTTCTTGTTCCAATTTGAAAACATGCTGGAAAAGAAACAAAGTATTTATGTATATTTATGGTTTAGTACTTATTCTTCACGCTCTACGACTTGTTCTAAAGTTTTATCAAACTGCTGTTCCCGTTAGCACTAGTATGTGCCTGAACCATGGGTGAACATAACGAAGCAATATTAGCGAGGTTCTTGTGAGAATTGAAATAAAAGTTACCTTCACAACCTCACTTCGGCAAGAGTAAAGGAAAGAAGAACTAATTATGCTGAACATTAGTATAAATGCGGAACAAACAACATCCGACATGAGTAATTTTGATGAATCGTATCATATTAACAAACAAATGAACAACGACAAGAAATAATTCCCCACTAAATCCGCGGGGAAATTTAAAACTGTCATTTCGCTTCTTGACCCGAACATTGTTTTTACAGATAGATTTGGCCTTGTCTTGAATATTTTGGTTTTGAGATGTTTTCTACCGACTAAGGCATCTGCTATGCCAATCCTAGCTCTCTTAACACTTAGTATTATTACTTTTAAAATCTGTTTGTCCCATTTTATAATTCAGGAAAATTATATACAAATTTGAACAAGAATAGATTATTTGAGAGTGGAACATCTCTGGTATATATTTTAATGTGAAAAATTCTAGCTGACCGTTCGTGGCAAGATTCACGGACAAAGGAAGTGTGTGATACAAGTCTGTTAAGTTTTTATTGACATGGAAAGTCTGTTTGCTTCATTGTTCGTTATTACTGTTGATATCTTACCTAATATACCTCACACAGAAAGGGAAATCACAATGAGCTAATAGAGGAGTGTTAACAGGATAATAAAAACAATAAATTTGGTGAAAAATTGACATTGTTTTGGTGCTTATTAGACGGTAGCACTTATGCTTCCATGGGTTCAAGCGCTTGCTTAGTGTATTTGGGTGTAGTAAAGTACTTTAGAGGATTCTTTAGTTATGCTTTTGTGTGAACTTTTTTAATTCATGATTTCATTAATAATTTACGAGTTCTGAAGTATTTTAGTACTTACTCATAAGGGCAACTCACGTCGCAGGCAATTAGAAATAGGAAGGTTTTATGCAGTAGGCAGAGCAACATGCTATTACCTATATAAGCGTATCTGCGGAGCAATTTGGTCATTGTGGTGCTCCTTTGGTAAATGGTTGTATGAAGTATGTTTATTGTAGTGGTATGTTGAAAGGCCTAGTTATCTGGTTTTTAAGTTTCTACCTCAATTCCTGCTTTTTCTTTCTCACGTTTTTCCTGTAAACAGAGTGGAAGTAGACCTTTTCAGAACTGGTCAGGAATTTAATTAATACTCCCCTCCCCCCGCGGGCAGAAATTCAATGAATATTTCTATTAATTTGTAAAAAATAGTTCATAATGGAGCATGTAGAGGCATAGGCCTCATAATAGACAGACTTAGCACGCTTCCCCATTTCTGGCTGCGCAAAATCTGTTTTCTTTTTTAAACAAGAGCACGTGATTTTGAATCCATCCGCTAGGTTGCTCTGGCATCGACCACAGAATATGAGGTTGATACCAGTGCAACCTAGCGGATGGACTCAAAATCACGTGCTACTGTACAAAAAAACAATTAGTTTTAGCGTAGCCAGAAATGGGGAAGCGTGCTAAGTCTATTTATTATGAGGTCTATGGTAGAGGTAGGAATATTACTCCCCCCCCCCAAAAAAAAAAAAAGAAATTTATGCAATTTTCGCGGAAATATTCCTTTGCTCTTCTTAGTCGGTTACATCTCTACGCAAGTGGTGTCATTCCAACTCCTGTTCCATTACGGTAACAGGTACAGATAATTCTATAAAAAGTAAACAAAAAAACAAAAACAAAAAAAAAAAGCCTTGATCTAAAAGGGTTACACACATTATTATAGTACTCACATTTTACGTAACTGGGGAAACTTACAAATTTTGAACTATATCATCGCGCAAGGAGTGTTAGAACTGAACAAAAACAACTGAAAAATGTTCTCATATCGTTGGAGAATATTTCCCAAATTCGCAGCTATGTCCCTCCCGTGCTTGACATCTACGAAAAAAGTTAAAATTAGGATTAATAAAATAAGTCCCCTACGGGTTAAACGAAGGAACTATGAAACTTGTTACCAGTTTCTGGACTTTTTTTTTTTTTTTTACATTACCCTTGCTTGGCTGGGTATCAGGTTAAAATTTTCTAAACAAGTGCGTCACGCACTGGTACATATCTCTGTAAAAGTCAATGGATATATACGATGTTGCAATATATTTATTTTTAAAACACGGAAGTCAGTTGTAAACATACGATAAAACTTTGGTCCCGAATTTTATGCCAGACCTGCGTACACATCCCTGTTACCATCGAAGAATGCCTGCACCGCATTGACGCGAAACTAATCTACAAGAAACACTACGGAAAATCCGAATTTTTCCTCCCCCTTCCGGTAACAATTAATACTCCACCCCAAACTTGCTAAATCCTAACAAAATCTTTGTACAAGACTGCTGTGTATTTTATCGTTATTTTTTTCTTTGTTGGCTGAATTGCATTCACATCTGAATAATCGACGAAAAACTAAAAAGGAGAGGAAAAAAAAACAACTTACATTACATGCATCTGGTAACTCGTGGGTTCAGAAAATTAGAATCCATACATAGCGAAATTATACAGAAGTAAGAAGAATATACACTTCTATTTTAACCAAGTTTGCAGAATAGAAAAAGCAATTCTTACCTGATTAAACTGTTGTTGGAGCTTCTCGTTGGCGTAATTAATACAAAATTGTTCGAAACTGTTTATTTCAAACGTTTCGAACCCATATATATCCAAAACACCTATGAATTTCTGGGCTTTCGTGGAACTTTGAAGAGATTTATTTACAACCTTAACAATCCAATTGAATAACGTTGCATATATGTGTTTTGCTAAGGCATCTCTTGCAAAACTGGCCTAAAAATAGAAGCACAAGTAATTAGTATTTACAAAAGGTCTCTACTAAAAGCATACTGTCTCATCTATTTTAGAATTCGTCATATCTAGTCAACTTTTAATATGCTATGAATGAAGAATCGAACATTCTCTTTTGTACGAAAAACTCTTAATGAGACTTATACGCTTCAGCAGAAAGTGCTGTCAAGCTTTATACAACCGCTATGCCCGTCTGACAACAGCTTTCACCTCGGGAACTACTAGGGCACTTCCTCCTCGAGAGAGCGATTTGAATCCAAGAGGGGGGAGGGGTAGGGGTTCCACTTACACAAACTGTATGCGGAATTACCTTCACTTTAGCAGTGTTGTCGGGTCTTATGGAAATGTTTGTCAGAACAAATATGCATAGAACGTTGATTAATATTATCCTAAGATGATGTCTGGTCTAAATGCATCAAACGCCTGATGTCACATGATGTTTTAATAATAATTCTTTACAGCCTTACAACCAAAAACAATCAGGGGAAAGAAATGGGTCTGGTTTTAAATCACTATTCCTACGTTCCCATGAATTTACCAAGGAAAACTCATGAAAAGTGTAATCGAGAAATCCAATTGCGTGAATAAGACTAATGGCTTATTCAACTATGTCTAAGAAACTTGTGGTAAAAACGACAGCAATTTTCTGTGAGTTTAAAATCCCACACTAATAACTTACTTGAAAAGATTAGGAACTACTGGAATAAATGCTCCGTAACAGCGCTATATACCGCTGCTCTTTAAATGAGTTTCGTTACTGAAGTATAACTAATTAGACCTATATGCTGTGTTTTGATTGGATTCAATTTATGGTCTTAAGGCATCTCAGGCTTAGGCCAGGAGAGGGTGGAGGAGAGAAAGTTGGATAGGCCAGGGGCTATTTAGTAGGTACTGTCCAGGCATTTGCCTGGTATGACACGTAAAACTACAGTCTGGGAAGGTCGCTGCAATCATAATGCACCGAGCGAGCGTGGCTCGGTTTGTAGAGGTCCCTAGCTCAAGTTCAAAGGATGGACATCCTGACTCAGGTTTAACCAGCATTTTCCTCAGTTCTGCATGACAAATGCTAGATACCTTTAAAATGTAAGCTTTGACTAATTTCATTTCTACATCCCTATCTTTTCCCCTATCCCAGCCTGAGCCCGAGATGCCATGCGGCCATAAAAGTAATTAACTTCAGTCCAATCAGCGTCTGAACAAATCTTACTAATCACTTTCAAATTAATCATTCTGAGCACTAACCATCACTTGAAGTGTTAACAGTATCTCAGAAGGAAAGCAAGAAAGCAAATAAACTGACATTTTATCCACATTACACGCTTTAAGGCAAACTCTACATCAAACTTGTTTTTTGGTATTATATATTAAAATCATGCTGTTCAACTGTTATACTATTTTTAAAATTATACTGATCTTATACTATTAAATGACTACCCTATACATTCGGACTAGATACATCGTGAAGGTTTCACCCTCGTATGTAAACTCAACCAAATTTCTGATCCGCGATCCCGCCCTGTAAAGCCTGGTTCTTATTTTGAGCTAAATATCAAATCAAATAATTACCCTACATCTTGTCAACACTGATGATGAGTCGTTTTAGTCTATTCACCATGCATTCCCGTAAAGTGCGTGTGGTGGGGAAGAAAAATGACCAATGAGTTAACTTTCCGCAGGCCTGTACTAGGGCTAGAAAGTTGGTTGAGGTGTCGTTGGAAAAGTCTCGGCGAGACGAGTTCAAACCCGTTTAGATCATACACATTGCAAGGACGGTGCCAGAGATAGGAGGAAGCAATTGATAACTTAGGAACTACTAGGGTTAGGAAGGTGGTTAAGGTGGCGATACTAGTTCAAACCCGTATAAATAATCCAGATCATGCGGGTGGTCCCGAGATACGGGATGGGAGACGTGCAATTTTCAATTCAGGAACTACTAGGTCTTGGAAGGTGGTTGAGGGGTCGTTGGAAAGGTCTCGCCACACTTTTTCTAACATAACATTGATCATCCAAATAGGATGTTCGCTGCTGAAGCCTGGCGATAGCTTATATGTAGTCTCCAGATTGGATATATTTTTTTTTTTTTTTTTTTCAAATTACTTTTCAGAAAATTAATGAGAAATATACCCGTAAAGATTACCAAAATAGTACGTCAGAGATTATAACTTCGTTATGTAATTAGTCAGATAAGATAAAATGAATTGTATGGGCGGTAACAGGTAATTAGTCACAGATTATAACTTATTTAGAATCGCAAGGCATTTTAAGCACTCCCAGAAACAGCTGGCTATAAAATAAACACCTCACGAAGAACAGTACTGATATTGAGTTACCTGGGGCCCTGTGAGGCACTCCATAGAACATACGCGTGTCTGTAGGTAGGTTGCCAACAGTTGCTGGTGTAGACGTGATTCGTGCCGGGGTATGTATTCAGTGTGTGCAGCATGAGTCGGAAAAAAGATGATTGGTAAAAATAGGTCCTTGCATATGGGCGGTCATGGGTAGGGAAAAGTTTTCAGGAAGTGGTGGAATTCGCCGAAGTGTTTCACTGTACAGTGAAACGTGTTTATGCAATGGAGACAAACGTGGTTGACATCATACCAACCTAAAAACTGGTTGAAAAAAAAAAAAAAAAAAAAGTTCTCATCGGCACGGACCGCCTGCGATTTTCACGTATATTAGTATCCACCAATCGTTTCATCACCAGGCAACAACTGCTCCACACCATTAATAATTCTATTTCAAAATGTGGCTTGCAACAGAAACTTCTTAACATTATATCGGAGTTCGTCTTATTTTCGTGTTGTAATGTCTGCACGTGAGAAAGCGCGTGGAAGTTTGACAATATCCATCTCCTCGATAGGTAAAAGACTGCACGGTGTGCAACAATGGGTAAGGGAAAGGGGAAACGAGAGAGAGAGAATATGGAATACATGTGTTCACGCAAACCGGGCCTATATCCAAAAGGATATTGTTTAAAAAAAAATATATACATCACAAAAGAAAATTAAAACTATGTAATTACCGGTACTGTATATTTTCAAAACAGTTCAAAAATGCAATAGTATTAATGTTGAATATTTTTAAAAGAAAAAAAATCTGCAAGTTACTATAATTTACTTGCTTTTACCTGAAATATTCTAAATGCTTTAAATGTACTAATCCTCACAAAAATAGTATTCTTGCGTTTCGTCACAATTTCGCATTGAAGTATCCGAGGCCAGAGATTCACCTTTACAGAATGTCGAGTGCAAATGGTCAATTATAATGAATACTGTACACAAGTTACTCAAATGTTGATGAAATGGTCAGTACTTTTTTCTATCTACATTTATTTATTTTTCTAATTATCAGCAGTAAAATATTACTAATTAAAAAATAATTCACTTTTGCTCCCGTGATATCTCGGTACTACCAACTAATACACAAATATACTAAAAGATTATTTTGAAACTACTATAGTTTATACGATGTAAGTATTGTCCCTCAAACCTAGATATTCTCCTCTCCGAACCTCCCTTGCGATGAGTGTCTCAGACGCCGTATTCCCACTGACATTTTCCATTTTAGCAGCTGTTGCCTACTCCTTCGTAAGCTACTTCTGAATGAAAATTTATTTTTGCTATCCACTGACTTCTTGTCACTATGTTGTCTTCCATACCAACACGCCAATTTCGAATTTCACTTTTCTAATACATAGCACAGCGAATAGTGACACGAAATTCACTATTAATTCTTTAAAATACATACATGTGACTGTTACGCCACCAGACTTTTT
>JAGDQP010025335.1:0-25807 GCA_022664845.1 Lepisma saccharinum | reverse complement strand
GTTGTAAAGAAAAAGTTTTTAAAAATAAATATATATCTATTTTTATTAATTCAATTGCTATTATGAGATCGCGGAGAACAAAGAACGATTAGGATTTTTTGATTAAAAATTTCCCTAATGGTCCATTCATTTTCTTTACAACATAATAAAAAAATCTATATAAGTCGTATTCATATATACAATGGACTATTCTAAGCATCTGTATAAAAAGCTAATAGAAATCACTTAAAACAAACGCTAGGTGGTTACTCATAGATATTAAACAAAAGAAAACTCTCGTGTTGCCATTTTCCACTAACTATTTATTACGAGTAAATATATTTCCATAACATATAGATGCATATATTGATAGCTATTCAATAAAAATCTGCATTAACAGAAATTGTTGTTAATCTAATATTTACATAGATGAATAATTTCAATTACGAATTCATTCGTGTTTTCGGTGGGATCTTTGTGTCTGGCTTTTGACATTAAGACTTTTTTTACTCTCGGGTTAATACAAATAATTAAATGCTTTTGAATCACAACATAGTGGGTTGTGAAACAATATACGACAAATTTTGAATTTCCGATTCGTAGGAAGGAGTAAAAAAAATCCGTTACTATCTAGTTAAAAGCTGGAGATCTGGTCAATTATAAAAATAAATCAAACGTTCCGACAAATTATTGGAAGAATATATAGAACTTTTATATGAGGCTGGAATGCGAATAATTTTCTCTTCTATCAAATTATTTTTCTTATATGGATTTCAGTATTCTCTCCTTAATAAAATTATACTTCGGGAAGATATATAATTCTATTCGTTGGCATGGTACCTAATAAATTATCCTGCAGTGTACTAACAATTATTCGAGGTTGCGATTAATTGGTCTTAGTTTAAAAACTAGTCTACCTTTAATTAAAAATTCTGAAGCAAACCTCTTAATCTATAGTATGAATTTACGGGGTTACAATTCTAAATCACTCATCTTTATCACAACTAAAAACTATACTATTATCTTAAAAAATAGCTGTGATTCTCTTACCCTTAAATTTATTAGCAAATAGTACAACCGCAGAGGTTCGTTCTACAACCCTCTCTCTCGGCCACATGCACACATATATTTTTACAAACACTTCCCTAGTAAACTAAAAAGAAATATTGAAACTTAATCTAATATAATACATTTTTTCTATCCATCGATAGAAAGAATCTTGTTAAAATTTATTTTGTATTTACCTTCTTATTCTTAACACGTCCATGCATAAGCCCAATGCCTTCGGTAGCCTCCAATCCAAGAAATAAAACCAGATACCACCAAGTTCCCAAATTCCTCATGCAATTCTGTGCTAACTAATCATCTTCTCCTCCACGAGTCGAACATGCCATAACCCACTACTTTCTTCTCGATTTCCCAGAAATCGAAAAGCCGTCTAAATACCTTAAATAATTAAATTATGCCAAACCGATATTTTCACTCTCCCCGAGAGTGAAAGCCATTAAACTATGAAACGAGGTCTTGTAATTCCAACTACGGACCACATGCGTCATCTACTCCTCCCCGAGTCGTAGATGCCAATGACCACTACAATTTGTCACGATCTCCCTGAGAACGTGAGCCAAAAATTTACATAACAAGACCTTTCATGCCTTAGAGTTAAGGAAAAACATAAACAAACTTAAAAAATCTAGTTTCTCTTATATTAACAAAAAAGGCAAAATATTTAAACTATACTCCAAGAGAATCATATTTTTTCTTAGTTTAAGAACTAAATTAGTCTTCAATAAGCAATACAATCAAAATCTTAGACTACACTAAAACACTTTAAAAAATTAATCAAGAGGTCATGAGTGTATTCCACTTATAAAGTGATTAAAAAATTACTGAAAATTGCGAAATGAATCTGATTGCCAGGTAAAAAGAAAAAATTGTGTTACTTACTTCAAATAATAAATCAATTTTCCCCCCGCCGCTGAAGGAGAAATTTTGATACTTTGTCGTAACATCTTTTAGAGAATTTGTGACGTACTTTTAACGAGGAGAAATTTAAACAAAAGATCAAAGGTACCTCATCCGAGGCCTATGCAAATCACGACGCTCTTCGGGCCGTGACTGGTCTGTTTCACTGCCCGATAACGACTTCCTTTCTTAACCGCCACGAAATTTGCTGTAAGCGACGCTAAAGAAAAATCTCTCTCCTTTACCAATGATTGGCTCCTTTGAGAGAACAAGATGCTCAGAGATTTTTACTCTCATTAATATTTGACTACTCCAGCCTTTCACTTTTACAATTTCTGCAAATGTTTTCAACCCTTAAAAAATTCAGATTCTTTTAACAAAGAAATGAAAAAGTAAAAACTGGTTTTCCCAATTATCATACAGATTTGTTTATAGAAATATCCGATCAACTTTGATTAAATATTATAAGATGTCTTAATTGGTAACCAATCAAATTAATTACAGACAAAAATTATTCCGAGTCTTTATAAAAGAACTCTACAAAGTAAACATTTTCTAAAATGGTGATGCAACCATTTTTTCTAAAATTGGATGATTTGTCATGGAATTGCGTCCCCTTAAAAATATGTTATCTGATTTTAAGAAATGCATCCGAAAGGCAAATTAAATTTGGTTTCTTATGTATATCTTATTAACTGTAATTGTTGTATTTTAAAGTACTGAATTCCATTGTATAGTTTTACCCATTATGATTAATAATTATTTTTAGTCTTATTTTTAATGAAGAGCGTTTTTTATCTCCCAAAATATTCGAAGTCCATTAATATTGATAAGCCTAACTGGATCAAACTGCTAATATTCGTTAAAATTTCTCCAATCTCTTTTGTGGAAGAATTGTATGATTCGGTGTTGTTTATTTTTCTTATTTATTTACATAATTCTATAAATAAGTCCTTTTGATTCCTTATTTTCTGTTTTAGTTTCTTAAATAGGGTCAGAAAACATGTTAAATCAGAAAAATACCGTTATCTTTATAACAATAACTTATGTTTGTCACATCTGTTTGTCTCTCTGATAATTTAATATGTTCGTGTGTAATTGTGAATGGAGGAAAACGGAGGAAATCTTGAATAGAGATATTACCTTTGCAGCGTAGGTAGGATGTGAAATTGGTAGAATTGACTTCCATCAACCTATCCATTACGTTTATTAAGAAATAGTTCATTTCGTTTATTGTTTTTTTTAAATTCGTATTTTGTTCCATCGTTTCCTCTTCATTCAAGTTGGCCAAGGGGTTGGGAAGATTTATGTTCGTATTGTTCCTTGTTGATTGATTTAATTAAGTTAGGACAATTAATAAAGTCAGCTTAATTAATGACTTACTTAATTAATTAATTTAGTCAGAGTAATTAAACTCTTTCATCACTAAAAGTATCTTAACAAAAGTCGCGCAAAAACTAAAATTCAGCACGCCTTCAATCAAGGTTATTCTAAAGAAACTCGTAAGGTTAATAGTTGAAGGAAGAAAAAGTATTAAAACATTATAAACTGAAATAAAGAAATATTTATAAATATTGACATTTTTAGTCAGACTAAGACTTTTCTTAAATATCAAACACTAAAAAGTTAAAAAAAGGACAAAAAGTACGAAAGTAAGGAAACAAGAGATGCATAACAAAAATAAAAAATAGACATCCATACTAACGTTTCTAAACAGAACTAAGTTCTTTTTAAAGAAGTTTTGAATACCAGAGTTAAAACAGGAAAGAAGATATGAAAGAATAAAAATAAGAAATGGATATAAATATTAACGTTCCAATCTAAATCTAGAATCTTCATAGGAAACTTCAAACAATAAAATGTAACTGGATGGAAGTTTAGAAAGGATGAAAAATAAAAATGAAAGGGAACATTAGTAAAAGAATATGAAAACTTATAATTAGAAGAATAACACACAATAATTAAAGAATAACAATCTGATACAAGAAACAGTTTGATGTAAATAATCAATCATATCAAGACATTTTCAGATACCAATAGTAATAAGAGAGAGAGAGAGAGAGAGAGAGAGAGACAGAGAGAGAGAGAGAGAGAGAGAGAGAGGTAAACTTAAATATTTACCAAGTGCTTAGTTCAAAGTGGACTTCAAACAATCATCCGACGGAGGAAGGTTACGGAGCATAAAATGTGGATTCGGAAAGCCCTCTAGAGTTTTCAGGAAAAGATAGATTAAGCTGTTCCTGAAAAAGAAGAAAACAAGAATATTACATGGTAGTAGAGAAATATGAAGAAACAAATTTGAATATATTTTGACATGGAGTTTGTTTTTAGGTACATGGTGTAAGCCATGTCAGAGTGAAAGATATTTATTTATACCACAATTTTATATAGAATTTAGAAATTTTAAAAAATGGTAGATCTTAAAATCAGAGATGATGATTGGTTAATGATTTTATAGAGAAATTGTTAGAATCTAGTTAAGTGTGTATGTGATTTTAGGTTTTTGTACTTGTTTGTGTTTATGTATGTGTATGTGTTTGTATTCACATGTTGAACTTTATATATGATTATAGAACAGATCTTATCTAACCAATATGATTCAACCGAACTCGACTGAGTGTTAATAAATAAGACTAGGAATTCTTGTTCAGGAGGAGAGTGGTTGGTGAAGACGTAAATTATCATTTCAGTTAATATGATATGTAATCGCAATTACAGTTAGCCAACAACAGTAACCCACTCATCATAAGGTTATTAAAACACATATCAGACTAAGAGCAAGTGCTCCTAATGTTAACTAATCAAAAATATATAATGAATAACTATCATATTATCAGGGTTGGATTTCGGGCCTGGCCAGGCCAGGTTGAATCCCGTTGTAGTCTGTTATACTTCTAGTTTTGTTCTGTGGACAAACAAAAATTACTTTACATAATCGGTCGGACTAAAATTTAAATACTGTATTAACTGAATGTTAAAACAGTAAATTATTAATACGTAGGCCCTGACAGTGCCAAAAATCTCACTAATATTGTCATGTCCACTAGCTTTGTGTTTGCCCAGTGTTTCTTTCAGAGAAACCTCTGCGTGGAACAGTTGTACAACTCCGAAGGCACTTTTGAAGGCTCCAGGAAATTTGAAACCAGGGGTGAACTGATTCGGCCGGGAACACGGAAATTCCCAGGTTCCCCCTCCCCGCGCCGGCCCTTTTGTCTTGGAAGCGTAATGTTACCCAATAAAGACGACCACTTAATCAACTTTTGCTACTACTTGTAGTGTTAGGGTCTTGTCAAGATTGTAAAATTAGCAATTTTGACACACAAGACTTATGGTCAACATAAATGTAGTGTTGGCGTTATAATCTCAGCATACCTACGTAGCTCTCATAAATATCTAGAAGGGCCCTGTAAAGTTTAATAATTGCTCAAGGCTTTAATACATTCATACTCTTTTAAGGCGCAATATTTAGGTACTTAAGACTTTGTATTTTGAGACCTGATCAGTATCCTCGCAAGTTTTGGGGAGCCCACTACCATGAACGGCATTGAAGGCTTTTGAAAGATTTTTTTTTTTTAAATCCGCGCTCCACTATACCCACTACTATTTGGGCCCTTTGTTTACCAGTCCGTTCGTGTTTCAAATTATGTTCCGTATACTATTACGAGTGGTGTAACTAGAATTTCGGCCCCTCTTGCAAGAAACCTTGTCCTATTATCGCCTCCTAGATGTAATTTAAGCCAGTGATTTATCCACACACCCCTAAGACCCTAACCCCCCTGATGTATTATTGCAAACACCTCCTTTCTTGGGGTGCAATATTTCAAATACTGTTTTCATATTGTTCTAAAAAATGAATTTATTACACGAATGATCCATAAAGTTCCACTTATCCTTATATGCTCATTGAGTGACGATTCTAAGTAAATATGAAAATTTCACATTCATAATGGAATGGAAACTTTATTATATTTTTCAGTTCAGTGTTTGGGACTGACGGTTTGAATCACACGTGCATTCAACCTTGCAGAAGCCGGAGGAATTTTGCACACTGGTCAGAGAGCCAACATCTGTAACCCCGTTACAAAACAGAGAGCCGTCTGTAAAATCTCTTCACTTTCTCCACTTTTATTAATATCATAAACTCGCTGAAAGCAAATTACAATTTGGAGGTTCCTTCTGCGTTCACTAACTTCTTTTGCCCTCCCCCGGCCTCCCCATGAAAGCTGTTAATTTTACAGTACGTTGTCAATCGTGGCCCTGCAAATGTATCCTCTGAACCAGGGAAAAGAGAAGATGTGAGCGATAAGATTGTGAGAGAAAGAGAGAGAGAGAACAAGACAAAATGCTGGTAGCACTGCCACAACTGCGGTGTACACAAATAATTTTTTGACCACGTAATTTTAGTGGTTGCAGAAGTTGAAGAGCTTTCCCAAACTAAAAAAAAATGAATAGAAAGAAAGGAAGTTCTATGAACAAACCAGGCTGAATGTTCCCGAAAAACACAACCCAAATCAGTGTCATAAAACAGTGCTTCACCCATTGCCAAAGGCAGTTTAGGGCAGGAGGGATAAGCAAATGGAAAAGAAGTCACATTTTACCCCTTCGTATTCTTTTCATATTCCACCATTCATAAGTTCATTTAAAAACATTTATTGGTTTTAAATATTTGTTCACAAGAATGAAGCGCCAAAGATGTCGCTAAATACAACTAATAAACCCTTGCTCGTTTCCGACAATAATTGTGAACATTTCGCGCTGTCTCTATCCTCGACACAGGCTGAGCGGCGTCAGAATAGGAAAACGGGTGAACGAACATTGTTATTGATTCTACAAAACTGTAGTAGTATAATTATAATAGGATGAAGATCGAGTGATTAAATTACAGTGATAGAGTGACACTTCAACCACCTTCCTAGGCCTAGTAGTTTTCGAGTTGAAAATTGTTCCTCTCGGTATCTCCGGACCCGCTCCTGTGATTTGGATGAATAATGTGACTTTGTACTAGTCTCGCCAAGTCCTTTCCAATTACACCTGAGACATCTTCATAGTTCTAATAGTTCCTAGGTTGAAATGTGGCCCCCGGAACTCGGAACCCTCCCCTGTGATCTAGATTAATAATATGGGTTTGAACTCGTCTCGACGATCCCTCAACTACATTCCTAGGCCTTGTAGTTCCTGAGTTGAAAATTATCAGCAGACAGACGGACAAAATGAGACTTCGGGGTGGCCGAGAGGTTAGAGCATTCGCTTTCTGTGCGCGTGGTCACAGGCTCAAATCCCGCCGGGTTCAATTGAACGGAGTGGTTCGGTGTATACTTTCCCGAAAAGTGTATGTCCCGTCCCAAGAAGCTCACTAGATCGTTTAGAACGTTAATAACAATTTATTCACTTACAGAGCGGTTCTATAAAGCTTCACAGCCCTTGCTGCTGAAACCTAAAAGAAAAGCAATCACTGATCCTTCCATTATCCTAGTAGCATCATGAGAGAAGAAATTTGAATATGCATGTCACAAGTTTTCAAATTTGATTGATACAATTCATATAAATGAAGTGTCTAAATACAGGATGTTGCAAAATAGCACCGACAAATTTGCAAGGATAATAGTACATAGAAAAAGAATTTTAAAAAGTAATAGTTATTGAGGTGGAAATTGAGACGCTTTTCGGAGCTCTGTACTGCCGAAACATAAGGGAATTATCTGTAGAGCTTCATATTTCCAATACCATTAACAATAGCTGGGAATACATGGCGTGGTACCGTGAAAGACTTCAGACTTGTGCTTACCAAAATTGTGCAATGGATGCACAGGGGATTCCCCAAATAAAGTAGAAGATACATTTTTAAGGCCCACCTTCCATCCCTGTCTCTTAGCTATACGTTTCAGATTGGGTATTTAGGGAATATCTGTGAATCTCCTACCTCCTTAGGAAAATTCCTACCTCCACTCATTGCACAATTTTGAAATATATGATTTTTTTTTTAATAGAACAGGTTTGAATAGGGTTTCCTATTCGTCCCGTAAATCCGGGACTGTACAGGAATCGAGATCTGCGTTCCGCTATCCCGAAAATAATTTTCGGGACGTATAAATGTCCCGGTTTGCATCGAAGAATAGATGAAGCAGAGAATTATCGTTTCCTTTCTTTTCACACGATTATATTCACTTCCATTTATGAGTGTAGCAGCTCAGAAAATTAAAATGAATGCGTCCCTCACTTCTTACCGTAGGTCAAGAAAATGTGAAGCGCTACCTCCACATCCACCATGCACCGTTCACGGCGCGTGCGTATCGCGCAGGGGATATCTTTACTTTTTTTTACAGATTGAATTTCTTGGTTATTTTCCGTTGATCGTAACAATCCTAAGAAAAAGTATACTTTGTTTTCTAAAATCGGCAAGGCAACAAAGGGAAATATTTAAAAATTTAGATAAAATAAAAACTTATGAGGTTGATTTTTGTATTATTGATTAAAGATTTTTTAACTTTTCCGTCCTTTTACGCAACAATGGGCACATGCTTGTTGTCACTTCGGCCAGGGAATATTTTAACAATTTTAAAAGTAATTTCACTGTCACTGTGATTACGTAGTTGCAGTAGAATGTTGGATATCAAATTGACGTATTTTTAAACACAAGGAAGTAAATAAAAGCGTTTAACTTTTTCTCTTTTTGCACGTTTCAAAGAGTTTCGTAAATTGGTACCGTCCCGGATTTTTACTTTTAAAATATAGCAACCCTAGGTTTGAAGTATTTGAGGTTACCATGATATCTCAATTCTTCTGTTAGTGGTATTGGAAATATCAAGCTCTAGAGCTCATTTTCTCACGCTTTTGGAAGTCTATATCGTTGAAATGAAGCATTTTTCATTTTTTTAAACTTATTTTTATGTCAGGAATCCCGTGAAATTGTTTTGTTTATGTTATTTTGCAACACCCTGTATATGACGAAAGGGAAGCCGTAACGTCAAATTTTACACGAGAAGATGAGAAAACAATGCTCCTGTACAAATTTATTTCCAGCAAAGTGGGCCTCAAAGTGATAATAAAAAAATCTTATGGAACAATATGCAATGGGAAAATCTTATCAGTTACAACTAGAAAGAAAACGCGTAAGTGTAAAAATACTTGTCTTGCGAGAAATTTAGTTTGCTAGAAAATCGTAATAACCTAATTGGAATATTTTTGTAGCTTTTTTCTGGATTACGATTTATGGTCACATCGCATCTTGGAGTGAAGTCTGTTGCTGAGTGGAGCCCAAATTTAATCCATTGTTGAGCTTTTTTCCCAGCAGGAAAGAATTAAACTTCTAGTGTCTAGTCCGTTGACAGATATGAAAATAAGGCACGAAGAGTAAGCTACTCCTATTTGTAAGTGATTTTGAACGTCTGTTAGGGTCAGAGCTCAATTTCTGGAGAAGCTAAAGCGCGCAGGGTTGGATTTCGGCTATGGACTGGCCTCGTCGGGGTAGGTCAAAAGTTTTCAAACACCTAGCCGAACAAATAATAATTATTATTATCATCCTGTAATGAGTTCTTATACTGCCCCAAAAATGTCCCCCTTTCGGAGCAGTGGGCCAGGCCAGAAAATGAAACCGAAATCCACCCCTGCTTATGGATTGTTTAGCTTAATTGTAGAAATTTTGAACAGCACAACGCACGTTTATCCACAGTATTTGAAAGTTTCCAAGGATTTAATTTATAAGTTTAACCATCAAAGTTAGTCTTGTCAGATGTGAAGTTACATATTTAGATAATATATTATTAGAAGAAATCAAATCTTATTTTTGTTTAGTAGACAAAGTTACTACCTACTCAGTACCTTAAACAGTACGCCAAATTTAACAGTACTTAGATTTGTGTAATTTTTGTTTAAAGTTTACACAAAACTTTAGCGAAATTAGTAACGCTCTCATCGTACCAACCAAAAAAATGGAAAATTTCGTGGAAGTGACTTTAAAAACAGAGCCTTTCAGACACAGAAAGATAAGTTAACAAGTTACCCGGTTTTGAGATATCAAGGCTTTTTTAGACATTTTATTATTAGTGTAGATTCGCTTTGAGATATATTCTCACAAGGTGAATTTGGCTTACACTACCCTATATTGCGAAATTCGTCATATCAGAGCATTTGTTGTACATATCGAAAGATAAGTTTTTTTTTTTTTTTCAATTGAAGAACTATTCTTTAGCACAGTGGCCAAATTTAAGATCTTGTGTAGAGAACTACATACAACAGTGTTAATCTTGTCAGAAAACAAAATTACCATCATAAAGTAAAAATACCTTTAATTATTTCATCATTTTGAGAAGTGCCCGATGGATCTCGTCGGTTCTCTTGCTCAGACTTTAGAAAATGTATATTTTGGCATTGCAAGACGATCTAACGAGATACACAGTAGCAGTGCTATTAGAGAAACAACACACCGACGAGCGTTGGTTGAATACGTAATATTTAAATCGGTATGCCCTTGAAATTTTGACCTCTACATATACAATTTCATGGCCCAGTTGTTCAATTTAACCGGTAAGCTATTCAGAACTGAGCAACTTTATTCAACAGTCAACACCGTATCATGAGCAACCTCACGGGTCTAGAGAGATTTCATAAAAGACTTCTTTCTATGCTGAGACACTACATATCTGAATTTCAGGAAGATTGAGTTGATTAGATTATGTATGTCATTTTCGCGTGGAATTGGACCCCTGCATACTAGAGCACGATATGCCCCGTGAGAAAATGTTTCATAGATCACCCAACATTCCTGGGGTATTACCAGAAACTCTTAGAAATAGATTACAACTAAGATGATTATCAGAAATTTTGAAAGGAAAAAACTACAGAAAACTTATGGCATTGTCAAATATAACCTTAACACCGGGAAACAAAAAGAGTAAAGAAATATACGACCGGACAATACGTGAAGAGATTTTAAGGAAAGTCGTATTTCTATTATTTGACGAATCTGTATGTTGAGAGCGCTCCGAAACGTTGTTCTCAATGGTTCGGCCCATATAAGATTATCCAGATCAAAGAAAAAACCTAAGAAAGTAAAAATTATGTTGGTACCACCCAGTAGACTTAAATTGCATTCTTAAATAACATTTTAATGAGTACTTTGATCCACATACAGATAGCCTGCATAGGCTATCCACATACAGAAATTTTATTTTTCAGATGATGTCACTAGTTCTAGCATCATGGTGAGATTTCTCACCTTGGTATCATCACTTAACGCACGCATTGAACACTTTGAAGACAGTCTGATTGTAATGGGAACATGATGGTTTGATACAATTATACAACAATAAAGGGTAATTAAGTATGTAAATTTAACTAATTTAAATGTAAAATTTGAAAGTATTATACAATGTGTTCAAACTAATACCGCTTTATGCGTTCATAGTTTAATAACTCAAACAATACTTTATTTAAGCACTGGCACGTTTGATAATGGTACGTCTCAAAAAATCAAACATATTAAGGAGATCCAATTACTGATTAGGCATGTGACATAGACACGCCCTGTTGATCATATCAAAAGAGGGTGGTTTATTTTCGTAAAAACAATTTATAAATCTTTCGTACACTTGCGGAACGGGATTCAGTTTACTCTACTGAATATATCAAAATTAGAGAAAGAATGAATATAGTTTTTAACTGTCCAAAGAACAGAGTGTAATAGTGAGACGTGCCCTACAATCAATTAAAGAAACTCTTTCTAACATATAAGGGAACGAAGAAAACTTCAAACAAGCATTAGAACAGTTAACTGTAGAAGTTAGTACCAGAAAGCAAATATTTGTTTATCTTATTTTTTGAAATGAGAGTAACAGTAAATGAAAATATTGAAAAATTGCTCATTTCCTAAAATATATCAGTCAAGTTTTTGAAATGATCCTTGAATGGACTGTGAATGCACAAAAAGGAATTCTATAGCCACATACATTTACTCCAATTTAGATATTCGCCCATATTAGAGCAATATTTGCACTGTTGCCTCAGACCTTGGGCTTGCTATTTTCCCCAAATATCCTTTGGATATCTTTTTGCAAATAATAGTATTTAGATGTATTCATTCATGAACATATTTTAAGCTATGTAATACGATTACCACCATTGTTAGAACATTTGCAAGGTAATTTCATTCATCATCCATATAATAAAGTCAGCATATCTATATACAACCTGAAGAGGAATGTAATAATAGACCGAACAAATAATTGTATGCATAAAATAGTGATAAAAATTCTTAACTTGTAAACAACTGTAAAATAATTGGTTTGTTTGAATTTTTTTTTCTATTTTATCCCCACATGTACACAATGACTTCAAAATTAAACTTTTGCATACAGAAATTTCGCAAGCTCGTAACAAACACATTGTTCAAATGCAACGCACGCTTTGGATTCAGTTAAATGAAATTTATTGGTTATTTTTCTGTCGACGATAAGGTAAGTTAACAATAATTTGGGAAAATCAAGAACATAATGATTTAGTTTGTTTTAATTAGGGTAAATTAGCTTTAAATGCTAATTGTAAAGGTTATGGAATCAAAACTTTAATACAATCACATACCAATCGAATTATACAAACATAGATTTTCTTCCAAATGTCAACATGTCTTATGATTGTTGCGAAATACATGGAAAAGCAATTAATATAGGCAAAATCGCTTTGGATATACCTATTAAACATGTCGTTAAAAGTTTTAATGATTTAAAGTTGACGAACTTGAAAAAGCAATTAATGAACAGGAATGGAAGATGACTCATTCGCATAAGGTAAACAGTCTATCAACATCGGCCTGTATGGGCGCTAGTATTGTAATTTTACTTTTTGTTGTTGTTGTTGTAAAAGATCTAAGTGTTAAAATATTTTTTGAAATATTGTAATGATGACTACAAAATCAATTTGTTTCGAACCTACTATTATTAACAGAATTCAGACTAAGGAAGAGGAAATTATTGTTCCTTCTATTTCAATGTCGGAATTAGAAAAACGTCTCCTGTAGTCTTTTAAAATAAATCACACTCACTCAACAGAGACAGGCCCTGTGTTGAAGTACTCACATACCTTCTTCTTAATTTTGCCATAAAGCTTATGTGAAATATTTAAAATATTTTGTGCTTTTCATCTTACAGTTGTTTTTTTTAAAAGAATATTGGGTACTACATAATTATATGTGTATATGGGAACTATAGGTTTATATCCATACAAGGGTAAGCTAATATTTAGCGGATGTGATCTCGTCCCAAAATAAGGAGGGAGATGTTAGCTTGGGATCTTCTTACGCATTCAGATTCGTTTGCGGTCCACAGGTTGGTTACTTATATACCTACAGAGAATCCATGAAAATTGTCTATATTGTTTATTTTTAAATATATAAATATTCATTAACAGAATGAAACCATACTAAGCCAATTGTAATAAAAATTCATAAGTATCTATATTAGCTTTACTTAATTGAAAAATATATTCTTTCTAATTCAAGTTTGTTTGCTATACAAGTGTAAAGAATTCTGGCAATCACCATTTTCTCATAGTTGTATAGTAACAGTGATAACCGAGCTGAAGGACAGATTCTTATTGAACTTTGTTAGAAGAGGCTGTAGGAAAATGTCCAACATCCCCACGTGCATGAACTTTACTAAGAAAGCAATCCTTTAGGTAAAATATCTTGTGACCATGTCACATTGCATAGACCGCCCGTGAGATTTCCAAGTTCAGTAATGAATTATATTAACAATTTGTTTTTAGAACCAAACAGATTCTGTTCGACGTTCAGCCACTTCACATCCGTACACTCTGTCGTTGTCCCCAGAGGGAAATCTATAGAAATGTTTTGTGTTAATGTCTTATTCGGCTCATACTTTCTAATATTTTCTAAATGATCTCATAATCTATTTTGCCTACAGAACTCTTTCGGTATAATGACACAGATTGTGGTTCGAAAGTTAAATCTCACGTATCCATATTTCCTCTTCCTATAGACAGACTGTTTTGGGACTTTGTATGCGTTATTGGAATTTTAATGGATATGATTTACCAGAGAACCTGTCTAGTGATTCAAGTGAATTCGAGAATTTAAATACATATGATTTATCAGACAGATTGTTGAGTGATTCCAGTGAATCCGAGATACCTATTACCAGGTCTGCCCTTTCAAGAACTTCCACACTTCCAGGAACCAGCTGTAGCATATATCTGCAGTGTTTCTACGAAGTTTTACAGGTGCTCCGATTCATAAAAATGAGATCGAAAATAAAGCCCCTTCAGGGCTGATAATCAGAAAAGGGGTGTAGTTAATTTGTCACAAATAACGTCATAGCTCGACACATAATCACGTAAGCTGTTTCGGCTTAGCAAATCACACCCCAAGTAGTATCTGATACATCTATCTATTTAAGAATGATTGTTATCGAGGGAGTGCCGTCGAGAATTTCATTGTCAAGGAATTGTACAATAGAAATCGACTCTCAGCTGTATTCGTTAATCATAAACATAATTTAAATGTATGGATTGGGTCCTACTTCGAGAGTGATTTGCTACTCCAACACCGCTTACGTCATTACTTGTCGAGATATGACGTCATTTATGAGTGCCTGTAGATCCGAAACTAAGCAGATTTCGTAATTTCTTCAAGGGAACTTTTTTCTTGTTTTGATGTAAATAATCACTTCCCGAAGTTTGCACCATTGTCTCAGGGACATCCTGTATACTATATAGTATACTCAAAAGTCCTCACCAAAGGATAATTTCATTATGCAGTGGTGTGGAGCGGTGGAACGAATTTTTAGTATTGAAAGTTTACAAGAAGAATTCAACTTTCGCATTTGGGAAATCAGTGGCGTACAGGGTTAAGAGTGGTCAACTTCAAAAATTTCAAATGGAAACTCGGGCAACTCTACATCTTTGGAATAACCATTGAAAACAGAATAACGTTTCGACGAAACATTTTTTGATATTTCGTACGGTTTGGGAGCTACAATGGCTAAGTGCTACAGGCACAGTATTACGTCACCAACGTCATCCGTTAGCCATAATTCCGAAACTGCTTGGTGTAGAACACTGGAACAAAAAATTGAATGCTAGAAGCTCATAAGGAAAATCGAACTATCGTATTTGAGGAACCAGTGGCGTACAGTACATACGTGTAAGGGGGCCAACACAATATATTCAATCCACTAGTGGATGAGGCCTCTCCCCGAAACTCTCATTGTGATCGCCACTGTCTTTTATTCACAGCAGATCCCCAATTGTCCTCACGATGCTGGGTCAACACCCAAATTTTTTAGCCCCCACTGGGAATCGAACCCGGGACTAGGCTACGCAGAAACTTATATATATAAAGTGAGATCAATTATTGTTTAGATTGAGACATTACTCAATTCTAAACAATTTTCATAGGAAAAACATTCTGATCATCACAGCTGTTTGGAAGTACAATTGATTGAGAAGTTCCGCACCCATAGGACAACTCCGTTATTAGTAGCCAGAGCGAAAAAATGGAAAGAAGGAAAATGTATACGTTTTAATCGAATGAGGTTGAAAACACACACAAATGAAACGAAAAAACATAAGAACGGTGATTTTGTATTAATTTAATGCGCTTGAAAATACTCACCAAATAAATGAAAACTAGATTTTTTGTAGCTCGAATGTGCTTGAAAGCTCTCACAAATGAAATGAAAACTACAGCTTTTGAAAATTCACAAATGGATGAAAACTAGATATTTCTTTTTATCTAATGTGCTTGAAAACACTCACAAATGAAACTTGACACAATAGACATTCCTACAACGACAAGCTGAAGCATTTACCACTGCAACTGCCACGTTCAGGGATTCTTCCAGGATATTCAATTTTGAGGGTGTAAAACAAAAATTTAGTAGAGTTTTCCAGGATTTGTATTGATTTTTAACAGTAATAATTTGTAGATGTGTGCTCAACAACTTGGAGGGGTGTGCTCGACAATTTGGAGGAGTGACACCGTCATTTGGGGTATCTGCAAGTCACTGTACACACTAATGAAGACAGTGTTAATGGGCTGCCATCCTAGGTGTAGACTGCAGATCAAAACGCGGTCAAAGAAACTGCTGCTCAGATTACGTAAGATTTCAAATTATTTCTCAACATGTTCTCCTGCAGTTCTATTAGAGTTCGGGGTCTATTGTGTATACTGTGGCGTCAGGTCTGGCGACCTAGGTGGCCAATCCTCATTGTCCCGCCGACCAACCCAACGCCCCAAAATAACATCATCCAACAACTGATATACTGCCTGTCCAAAGCAAGGGATTGCCTTATCCTGTTGAAAAGAAAAAGGACTCCTTTTTTCCAGGGACAGATTGTCTAAATAGGGCAACAATGTAACCTTAAGATGATGCTTTTACTGGTTCGCAGTGAGTCTGTCATACGAACCAATACGAATATTTTCATGTACGGCACACTACACGTTTAACCATGGTTCAGTCTGGTTACGTGACTCTACAGCTACACGGGGATTTTCGTGTACCTAACACACAGCGTTATGTCTATTCACTTAATTCCTCCCTAACCAACGGAACGTAATATATAAAAACGTTAATTTCACTTTAGATGTTTAATTGCAATTACTACTTTAGTGAAATATTTACTTTTAGTACAATAATAGAAACCTATAACATGCCGGTATTGAAAGAATATAACTAGCATGGAAACTTAAGGGTCTTTCCAGTTTGTTTGATCACTTGGACAGTAATTCCTCAATAATGTCTTCGGAGGTTATCGTACTGAAAGTTTATTTCTGTATGCTTATGAGCAAAAATGTGTTTTATACCGTATATCTTCTGACAAAAGTTATCGAAGTCTTTCTTACTAATTTTAACTTTGAAAAACATTGCTCACATTTAACATTGTTTCCATGGTCATGTAAAAGCATACTTAAACACCATAGATCAGTTGTTAAAGGAACTATCTCACAAGTTGAAACAGAACCTTTGCATCATAAGGCAGACAGTTTTTACATAACTTATCACTGGTGTAATTCTCTGAGTCTAGTTCCCTCACAGAATCATCGTCTCTAAGTATCACACTCTTACTCCTGATTCAACGTAATTAAAGCATTGTGTTCAAATGTGTCTTACACATTAGCCAACTGCATTTAACTCTTTGCAAACTTCATTCTGTGCTACAACTATCTCAGTGATTCCGCCAGACCCCCATCTGTGGGAGTGTTTACCCCCCCCCCAAAGTCTCGACAACACCCCCCTAACTTTCAAATTTTTGCTGTGAAAAATCGATAGAAACCGTACAAAACTTCACTTACACTCTCCCAATTTTGACTTTATACCCCCAAACGGAAAATCCTGGCGGAAACCCTGAGCTATCTGCTTTTCAACAATTTCAAATGCACCGTTAAGAAGGTCCTTATTTCCTGGCAATATTTAGGATCAAGTAGCTGAAGTTCATACAGCAATGCAAACTTTCACAGATACTGCTACGCGATATATCGACAATTTGATTGTAGTCTTCATTTCTCAACAAATCGCTCGGACTCACAACATGTTCTCTTTCATCTGTATTAAGTTTCTCCTCGTATTTCCTTCTTCGAGATTCTTCCAAACGGAAAGTCTTCTTCACGATGCAGAGCAAGTCAAGCCTGTTCCAGCTCTTGATTCGTAGCTTTACAGAAGGGTGTAACATTCTCATAGAACTGGGTGTAGTACTCTTCTTTTCGATCATGTTTTTCCTTCTTCCATACTGCTGTAAAACATTCACCAGATTCCACGCTGTTACATAATCTAAACAGTATAGGTGATGTATAAACCTATAGTTATTACTGTATACTCTTCTATTGATAATTCCATTAAGAGCTTTGTGTTAGCTACACCATCTTGTTGCGCGATTTAAAAAAAAAAAAAAATTTTTCATTGTCTGATTCTCCTACACCCTCTTCACCTACACTTCCATTCCGTTCCGGTAATCTGACAAAAATACGAAACTTGCTTAGGTCAGTCTGAACATATTACGAGCTTCTAGCACCTTCTCTGATGCATCTATCATTATCAAATTTAACATGTATGCTACGCTGTGTTAAGTAAATACCAAATGCAGGTTACATATCTTAACACACAGTGCAGTGTACAGGAAATATTACCTGTCTGTGGGCTATTTCCCACCATTTTGAACTAGTGGGAATCATTTTGTTACCAAGTTCCTAGACTACCATTAACAACGAGAAACTATTGCCTTTACATAGATAACAGAAGTTCTGCCCCGAAGGGTCTAATTAAAATTTATGGCATTGATACAAAAAATGTAGTATGTTAACTCAGAAAAAATGCAAATCACTTGGAGCATATATTGCAGTTTTCTGTCTGACTAACAAGATACATTCGCCAAGTGTTTATCCGCGATTTGTTTAAAATTGATTAAAATGCAAAGTTCTCCGCGGTCCAATGTGTATTGTACTAATTTTAGCGGCCCATACCGGTAATTGGCATATTTATAAGCCTTCATATATCCGGAATGCTATCGTAAACTACTATTACGCTTGTAAACAAAACTGCTTTAATTTTCTTTAGATAGAACTGGATATGAATGTGAGTATATGTAAAAAGAATTGGATAAAAAATAAGTAGATTAAGGTGACGATCTATTTTTATGTTGAATGTTTTGTATTGATTTAAAAAAATACGAAGTATTTTCTAGAATTCATAGATATTCATCATAATTAATATGTCAAATATACGTTTTATTTAATATAATCCGAGATGTTGAATAAACTTATTTAATTTTAGCAGTCTAAAATTAGAAGATGTAATATAACCGTTTCAGTTAAGCTAAATTGGAGGCTATAGAGTAAGAGTTTTTGACCAAGTCAAATAAGAATTTAGAGTTAGAGACTGAAAAATTGGTAAAATAGATGAAATAAAAGATTACAGAAATAAAGATAAATGAAGTGATGGAAATTATTCATCTTGTTACAGATTGAAATCAAGATGATGTCACCCAGCATGAAAACGTTGAGGATGTTACTAGTATTGTTAGTTTTGACAGCATGCTACCACTTGCACAATGAGAAAATTTGAGAAATGTAAGGCAAATTGCAATACCACAAGCAGGTATATCTTTGTTTAATAATGCTATCGATATTTTCGTCGCTGACAATATCTATGTGCCTTTTGAGTTACATTTTGATATTCATCATGAGTTAGCTCCGGTAACCAATTGTTCTGGATTACGAGACTATTTAAAAAATAATGAAGAGGAAGATCAAAAGTTTAATGCACTCACTGGTAAATACACTAAAACAACATACACACTTTTACAAGACAATCAAGCACTTCACTCCGATCAGACCAAAGCAGACGCATTAGCATCATACTTACAGGAAATATTTACACCTTCACTATCATTTAATCCCCATACACGCCATCCCGCAGACCGACAGAACTACGCATCACCACATCTCCAACCAAATACAGAACATCCTCTTCCTGACCACCCACTTACTACACCCATCATCACAGAATATATAAAACGTATCCTTGCAAACAAAAGTCAAACCTCACCTGATATCCTGTCTTGTACCTCACCTGGTATTACATATTGCCACTTAAAAGAAGCTCATACATCCCTCATTCAGCTCCTGGAAGTCATCTATACCATTAGCCTGCGCACTGCCTGCTTCCCATTACCCTGGAAAACGTCAAAAAACCTCCAACCCCCAAAACCTCCTATCCTCCTTCCGACCGATCCAATTAACCTCAACCTTCAGTAAAACCTTAGAGAAACTCCTAGTAAACGGACTTCATGCTCACCTAAACAAATACAACCCTTTTCCCCTGCACCAAGCAGCATTTCGTCCTTCATACAGCATAAATGATCAACTCCTCCGTTTCACCAACATGATAACCATCCATTTCAACAGCTCTCGCCCATCCTGTCTTGTCCTGCTCAATTTAGAAAAAGCTTTTGACAAAGTCTGGCACTCCGCTCTCATCTACAAACTCCAATCATTCCAACTACCCACAACTATTATTCGTTTAATCTACAACTTTCTCACAAATCTCCTGTGGACTTCCGTCCTCTACCCAGTTCTTTATCCCCTCTTTGTTGCCGACCTACCGCCATTACCTTCCAATATACATGTTTTCCAACATGCAGATGACACCGCCTTCATCGCACTTAACTCCACCATCCAGCACATCAACCGAACCATGAACGATGAAAACACCTTCACTTCCTGGTGCAGTAAGTGGAGACTCACCATTAATTCCCGTAAGACACAAGCAATTGTTTTCATCCCACCTAAAGATCGCTCAAAAGTCTACCGAAACCCTAACCACGTATGCCTCACCGTCCTTCATGAACCCATAGAACCATCTATTACACACCTCTATTACACTCTCACACACCTCGGCCTCATTCTAGACCATCATCTCATCTGGCGTCCTCATCATCTATTATACACATGCTATTAATACTAATACACATACTATTAATACTAATACACATATTATTAATACTAATACACATACTATCTAAGAACACATACTATTAAAAACGTGTTCTTCAGTCACCTACACGAATATTACCAGCACAATTATTAAAATAAGAAAGAAAATCAGTACTTACAGTACCAGCTAGAGCCAACTTACAGTTGACATGTCTTCTGGGCACATCAAGACATTTTTGTTTGTTTGTTTGTTTTGCATCAGCTAATCAGTTTTGTCCCTTATAAATCGTTTCGGGAACGTATGTTTCCTATTTCCCTCTTTATTACATTGTATAACACTTGAAATTCATTCTCTTCCGCCATTTTTTAAAACTTCGTTGACTTCTATCAACGCTGCCAACATGCAGGGTGAGCTCTGAAGTGATTCCAGTTTTTTTCTCCTTACCAGACCGCTCCTAGCATCTGGGTATTGTTTATTTATACCTATAGTGCTGCCAAGATGTCTTGAGCTGTGTCAAAAATGCGAACTAAAAGTCACACCCTCGACACACTCACGCGTTGAGCCAATAAGGGTTCAGCGGGGCTATAACCGAGAGAGTCTTGAATGTGTAACGCTATAGCCAAATTTAACAAGAGGTTCAATTGAAATAAGGATGGCTGAAAAGGAAAATGTTGTGGTACGCAATGAGGGAAGAAAAATAATGAGCGAAGTGATATGAAGTTTTATGATGATGAGAAAAGTTCAAGCCACGGGATGTTTCTCATAGAATGAGCAACGCAGAGAGAAACTGCTGCTTCTGGAATGATAGAGTCTGCTAGGGGTGTTAGGAATTCCGGAATTCGAAAAGTCAGTGACTCAATGGTAAAGCGCTTGGAGTCGTCGGTTCGATTCCTTTTCTTGCACTGTGAGTTTTGTGGTAGACAAACACCGTGTGCATAGGTTTTCTAGGGGCTCTTCAATTTCCTCCCACTTTCTTCATTCCTCCAATAATCCCATCATGCTCCATCCGGTCTCTGCAAAAGTTGCCTAAAGCTTTTATGCTACAGACCTTAAATTCAAATTCGAAATTCTGACTTTCCGAAATAAAATTTTAACACAAGAATTATAATTTATGGCCTTTAGGCACCTCAGGCTCAGGCGTTCATCGTAAGATTTTTTTTTACACTGTTTTACACCTTAGCCAGCCAGTGTTAATTGTACTCAAAATAACCTGTCTTGTACTGTCTGTTGGCGGTGGACCATTCTTTTCTATCATTTGGTTGGCGTAGCATTCGGGAGGTCGTGGGTTCGATCTCAGCGGCCAACCATCCTGACTGAGATTTTCCAGGGTTTCCCCTCAGTCACACCAGGCAAATGGCGGGGTGGCATCTTCAACATAGGCCCTTGCCAACACCTTCCCGAATCATTCCCCTCCCCTATCCCGGTCTGAGCCTTAGATGTCTAAAGGCCATAAATAAAATTCAAACTTTAAACTTCTATCATTTGGTGGTGATGATCGACATTCGGAAATTCATGTCGATCATCACCATGATTAATTAATTAACAATCATGTTTCTCGCCTTTTAATGATTTACCTGTATTGTTAATGAAAGTACGAAATGCACAGGGCGAGAATAAGATTTTTTTCTATCCCTCAGCAGGACACAATAAGGAAAATAGGAAGGGGTGTGTACCACAATTTGTTTTTCAACTCCCTCACACGACTGAAGGCAAAGTTCATGTTACGAAGTGTGGCAACATCTCCACGGGTGGCACGAGGGCGCGAAATTCTTTCAAAAGACAGCAGCGCGTCGAAAAGATCAGATGTCGAGACATATTGGCACTACTATAGTTACCAATTTCAGTCCCGTCAGCAGACACTCAGTTGTTGGCAGCGATTTATTAATACGACCCTAAGCCTATCTTAGGCTAGCAGTAAAAAAAAAAATCATGACACCATATTTCATGCCACAAAAAACAGGTAAAAATTCAATTCCCCTCACATCTCCATTGTGATACAATGCAATCAACTGCGGAGTCAAAAGTAATCACCCCGTGGTTTGATTACAAAAAGACAGACTAGGATAAATTTCGAAATGAAATTATCTCCGGACTACATGTCCAAGCCAAGATAACGCCAATAAAAGATCTCGAAAATGTTTCCATATCCTTGACATCTTCAATACAAGAATCAGTTAAAGCTTCTGTTCCTTACCAGAGGCTGCGATCACCAACATGCAGCGTACCCCCAGATATCTTGGAATTAATTTCATTGCGCAACCGTCTGCGCAGACGGCAACAACCAGAGGGCTCCTCTTCATCTGATGCGTCAAGTTATATTCGACCATGATACGAGGGGATACCCAAAAGAAACCGGAATTTTGTAATAAAATTGTGAGCATTTATTTTTGGGTGTTACAACTTGAATCGCTTTCAAAGTACTGTCTATTTGATGAAAAGCACCGGTCTAAACGCGTTTACCATTTTTGAAACAGTTGTGAAACTCTTGCCAAGTGATAATGGCTCCCTCGATTTTTCTTCACCTCTTCCATATTTGCAAAAAGTTTTCTTTTGAGGATTTTTTCATTCAGGGGAATAAAACAAAGTCACTCGGAGCAAGTTCGAGCTTTTGTGACGACTGCAAGAGCTGGATCATGTTGTTTTCCGTTAAAAATTGTTTCAGAATCAAGGTTTTGTTTGCTGCTGAGGCTCGAGTTTTGCTGAAACTCTTTTCATTTGCAATTTCTTGTTCAAAGTCCGTTGGCAGGAACTCCAGGGCACAGCAAACAAATCAACAAATTTATCAGTGGTTCTGCGACGGTCTTCCATAATCAGTCCACGAATTCTGGCGATTTTCCGTTCGTTCTGGAGGTCAAGGGTCGTCCTGAGCCAGGTTGGTCTTCAAGTGACCTCGAAGCGGAAAAAGCACTCGTAAAGTTTTGTTTTTCCCGGAGTAGCTCCCTTGTAAGCCGTTTCAAGCATTACAGCTGTTTCCTCAAACAGAAAACAGAATTTCATAGTCTCACGCGTTGTTTCGACTTATCACAAAAATCGCCGAACAAGCGAGAGGCGCTTAACAAAAATACTTATTATGTGGCACCACTACTTCACTCGATAACGCTGGTCGGTAGACTGATACAGAAGGGTCCCTGCAAGAGGCATCTAGCAGCGGAAGCACGTACTAAACGGATCCGGCCACCAGAGAACGATTCCGGTTTCTTTTGAGTTCCCCCCCCCTCGTCAGGACCGTCAGGACAAGTGCATTGACAATATGATATCCAGGAGACCGGATTTATACATAGGCCCACTAGGCCCGGGCCTAGGGGCGCAACTTTTTCAGGGGCGAACTTTACAAGGAAAAATTAGAATTTGCTATTTAAAACCCGAGACGAAAACAGTATTTAGGAAAGAAACATTAAGAAATAGCGCCAAACACTGTCACCTTTGAACATCTTGAACCGCTCGTAGATAACTGACTTCAGGAAATTTAAAGTTAGGTTAATTTACATTAGAAATAGTACAACAAAGATTATAGTTTATATTAGGAACATTATTTATTCCTATTTTTGTCTTTGTACACACCAACAATTATTATTACACTCTTTTCTTTAGTTCACAATGGTTCCTGGTGTCCCCAAATCTTTCAACGTTAATTTAACTCATTTTACGACGTCATACAACGATGAAATCTTGCAGTGACGTAAATCCGGTGACAACACAATCTTCCATTGTTACTTTCATACATTTATATAATTTAAAAGCATATTTACTTATTTTTTTTTAATATTACGCATAAATACTAACTTCAACGATTTGGCGTTTGACTGATATTACCTGGTACAGAAGACTTTAGGATTTGAGTTTAAAAAGATAATAAAATAACTTTTTAAAGACATACTTTTCTTAAACAATTCGTACTAAAAGTTAAAAAAAAATGTTTATGCATGCTTTTCTTTCTAATCATGCATAAACAGAAGTATTTTCTATTTTTTAGTAGGAATTGTTTAAGAAAAGTATGTTTAAAAAATGTATAAGTTATTTTGTGTGCTTTGTGTTTTGTAAGGTAATTGTAATTTTTAATTTTTTAAATTTTATAAATGTATTTAGAAAAAAATTGTGTTTTGTACTGTAATTCTTAATTTTTAGATTTTTTTGAAAGTGTATATATCTAGAAAAACTTTAAAGTTTTGTATTGTAAGTCTTATTTTTTAAAAATGTTTTCCTCTAGAATACTTTATAAATGTATTTAGGAAATTTTAGTGCTTTGTGTTGCGATTGGAATTGTTAACTTTTAGATTTTTTTTTCTTTAAAACTTTATAAAGGTATTTAGGAAATTTTAGACTTTGTAATTGTTAAAATTGTAAATCTATCACGAAACTGCAATGTGCCATTTGTGATGTTAGAAAAAGTAGAATCTAAGAATGGCTGAAGCTAGGATCCTTCTTAAAGCTGAATGAATCCTTCTTAAAGCTTCATAAAAGCCGTGAACGAAATCTAATAATAATATTCTAAATAATAAAATTGGAAAATAGTTCCTATTACCTTCTTGTTCAGTGTAATTAAACTATTTTCAACAAGTAGCCTACAGCAATTTAATTAAAATTGCTCATTGTATCTAATGAAAGTATTTTATTGTTATGATATTATTGAAATGTATTTTGAAATTAACAACATTACCAGAGTTAAATAATTATTATCTCGTTATTATTATTAATGGCTAGAAGACGGAGGAGAGTCATTCGTCATAATGTGAGGGTAGGAAGGAAAAAAGGACGGAAGTGGTGAGGGTGAAGGAGCGTGGGCGCTGGAAGTTATGGACCAAGGACGCCTAAACGTATAAATCCGGCCCTGATGATATCTCGGCTTGATGACCGACTTTTAGAATAAAGTTGTCAGCCACATTTACTCAGATGATGATCTATTTTGTTGTTGAATTCCATGAGAATAATTAGAAAATGGACTATGCTCTTCCATGATAAACATCCTATACTATATAATTCCTTCGTGTGATTTCGAACTTTTTCGACATGTAATCAACGAAGATATTGTTCATCACCTTGTTGCAATAACGACAAAAAGAAACTTCAATCTACGTAGTGTCTGATGATCAATATTTCAATAGTTTCTACTTCCTGCTTTAATGTGTATAATTATATAAAAACATCATATATATATATATATATATATATATATATATATATATACACGTATAAGTATATATGTACGTATATTTATATATACAGGCGCGAATCCAATCCAGGGGGCTATAGGAGCTATAGCCCCCTTTGACATCCAGGTATCCAGGTATACACTGGATAAAATTGTCTTCAGTCCTAGTTTACACTGGATAAAGTGACACAACTATGGTTTAGCCCTCCCCCTGATCATATCCTGGATCCGCGCCTGCATATCTATCTATCTATCTATCTATCTATCTATCTAT
>JAGDQP010025334.1:0-19414 GCA_022664845.1 Lepisma saccharinum | reverse complement strand
GCATTTGATAACATCACAAAACCAACAAATTTTCCATATACAAAAAGATTGCTCGCTTCAATTTTACACTAGCAAAAGTAATGAAATCTAGCGTCCTCCTCGTGAAACTTCAATTAACATATAAATAAGAATAACCATGTAATATCAGGATAGGGCCATATCAAAAAAAAAAAAAAAAAAAAACTCAGACTTTTAGTAGTCAATACACAGGCTAAACGGTTGAACGTAGAAATGAAATTTAGTATGAAGGTACATCAGCACCAGCAGATTAAGCAAATGGAACAACTTTGAAAAAAATCGCCATCTTGGATCCAACATGGACGCCAAACCCATTGTTATATAGAATGTATAGCCGAAACGGCTGGAGACAGAAAAACGAAATTTGTTATGACGGTACACCATCACTAGTAGGCTACGAAAATATTAAAAAATGTTTCCAAAGACGCCATATTGGATTCAAAGTGGCGGATCCCAAAAATTCATTACATACTTTCATCCCACTACGAGTTATCGCATTCACTAACAATCGAAAAGATCGCCTTTTTCCCGCTGACGGGCTTTAACTGGTTGTCTTCCAATCTTCAATTCTCATGGAGAATTTTTTTTCTTTCTTCTGAGTTAAAAAAATCAACTTCCAGTGCTTCCTGCACCAATGATTTATGTCATTTTGCCACGGTAAGTAGTAAGGGATCCTACTACGCACTTGTTGTTGCAATAAGTTCTGTACAACTATGCTGAATAAGGTTAGAGTTCCGGGGAATGTGGTGCAAAATAAAGTAAAGTTTTAAACTCTTTTACGTCATCTAAGAGTTTCTTAAAAATGTTAATTTGAGATCCTTTTTTGTCTTTTCTGAATTCTCTGGCCGACCGAGTAGAAGAGAAAGGTGAATTCTTGGATACTTCAACAAAGAAAACAACGTTGTGCTTCTGTGCTTGCTACTATGACTTTGGGGAATAAAATATAATTTATATTCAGTTTTACTGTTGAAGAAAATAACCAAGTACCCGATAATTCATAAAACGTCCACAGCTCAAGAGGAATGCATGAAGAGACATTTGCTTTAAATATGTATTATAAAGTTTTTTTATAGTTGTGATAATGCTATTATTTAATGTAATACAACTATTTAAAAATGATCTAAATATTTTCCTTTCTATACCATGAATTAAAATTAAGGATTACGTTTATTATAGCTTCGTATTTGGAAAGTTGTGACAAAGGGGTGGACTGGAGAAGGACGAGCATTACAGATCTATATAATTTGATAGAGCCTAGTAAAGTCAAATATATTGAATAACCAAGTTTTAGTTGCTGACTTCAAGAGGGAGCCACATGAAAGCCATTTAAAATTTGAAAACTTTAGCTAAAAATTCCTTATAATTTGAGACTTTTTGGGCCTATTGCTTTGCGATACTTAAAATATTCTTGGACACGAATAAAGCTTAAAATTGTTCTAAATATATAATTATTTGCATAATTATTTAAGTATTTTGTTACTAGTAGGTGCAATAAGCTACAATGTACACTGCAAAAAATAGCTGTGTTAATTCAACACAATGCGGTGTCCCAGCGTGACTACCACTTTTGTGTGTTAAATCAACACAACACACGGTGTTGATTTCGGTACTATGAAAAAAAAATACAGCTGCAGTGAGATTTGAACATGGGTTGCTCAGTTAGAAGCCGAGCGTCTTACCGACTTCGCTAAATCGTCAGACAGAGTAGGCACTAGATGCAAACTATATTTACTAACAACATTTGAGTTAAACGACTACACTGTAGATTTAAGCAGTGAAGGGGGTCAAATATATGTTGCTGAACCCCCAAAACAAACTAAGTTACTTGCACGACTTATCCCATGGTTTAATCACTTCCTATTTGTCAATTGAGAAGCAGAATTCCCATTCATTGAATATATTCTATTTCTATGAAAGCAAGCAAGATGGCGTCAGCCAAACACTTCAGCAGCATTACTGCTTTCTTACTAACATGTCAAATGCTGCGCTTGCTTTCATAGAAATTGAATATATTCTCAATAAATGGGGATTGTGATCCCTAATTGACCAACGGAAAAGTGATTAAATCATGCCATAAGTCGTGAGAGTAACTTTGTGTGTGTTTGGGGTTCAGAAACATTTTTTTATCCTCTATATTGTTTCAATCTAGTACTCTTTCTGTCTGACGATTTAGCGAAGTCGGTAAGACGCTCGATTTCTAACTGAGCAACCCATGTTCAAATCTAGCTGCAGCCGTATATTTTTTCTCCTAGTACCGAAATCAACAGCGTGTGTTGTGTTGATTTAACACACAAAAGTGGTAGTCACGCTGGGACACCGCATTGTGTTGAATTAACATAGCTATTTTTTACTGTGTATTCACTTTAACTTGCGGGCAATAGTTAGCATATCAATTTAGGCTACTGTATTTAACTATGATCAACCTAAAGTTCACTTTGTGTAAAATATTTTCACTACATCATAAAATACTTTAGTAATTTTGTAAAAAAGTATTAATTTTGAGAATAATCAATTCAAATAAGCGGAATAGTATGGAACAGCCACAGCTCAGTGATAGAGCGTTGGCGTAGCATTCGGGAGGTCCTGGGTTCGATCCCAGTGGCCGACCATCCTGACTGAGGTTTTCTAGAGCTTTTCCTTAGTTACACCAGGCAAATGACGGGATGGCACCTTCAACATAGGCCCTGGCCGACACCTTCCCAAATCCTTCCATCCTCTCCTATCCCGGCCTGAACCTTAAGTATAAAGGCCATAAATAAAGTATAAGAGGAATAATTTACACATCATCGAATAGAATTTGCAAAGCTATAGGAAGCACCACTTAAAAAAACAAAAACGGTGCCGGTACGCTGGATCTGATAAATAAGATCTGTTAATGCCCACAATTTATAGGATAGGTGCATTTAGCTCAAATATAATTTCAAATATATACATAACAAATGTATTAATACATTCTCGTGTGAAGCCATATATTTTTTGTACGTGAAACAGCGTACTATGTTTTTTGTTCTCTCCGAAGGCAGGTTTATGATCCGAAGATTGCGTAAGTGAACTAAGTAGTTCGCCATTGAGTCCCATTGGATGAAGATGACGTCCAAAAGGCGGGGCCTGCAATTTATAGCGAGCTCTGAACCACCTATGTGATGTCCCATCTGGAAAGACATAACAAAACAAGAAACCTAATATAATAAGTTTTACAATTATGAGAAAAAGAAATGGCTTAAAACAATCATGACAGTTTAAAACAACGACCAAATTTGAGTCTTATCTTGAGATGGCTGTTCGGTGTCTCAGTTCCTTTCCTGGGTTTTCGTTTCTACAGCCTCGTAACAGACAGAATTTCAGTTATTCTAAGGGGTCGAACTGTGTTATTGGGGGGACCGACAATTCTTATGAACAGCAGGGAAATTGATTTCGTCAAAAGTGATCTGGATGGTGTTATAATAATAAAAAAAATAATCGAAAAAAAAAAACTTCTTTCATACTCACTGGATGAAATTGGTTTTGTGATCAAAATATGTTTAAAATGATAATTAATCACTTTTTTCTTCAAGATATTCTCGAAAATCACGAATCGTTTCTCTCACACTCAACCAAAATCTGTTTCATATCTTCCCCAATCTCACTTTCGGGAGGTAAACACATCTTCTGGCCACTGCTTCGGATCTAAAATTTTGGACCAGTTGGGCAAATAAATCTTCGGTGTCAAACAAACTCTTTTGGGTAGAAATTTCCAGGTTTTCATAGAAAGCTACAACGTAGGTTGGGGACTCACCTTTTTATATCTTTTGTTCAGTTGAATGCCTTAAAATTTAAGGCACTGTGTGGATTCAAGCGACTGTTCGTAGTACAGTCAGGAGTGCTTCTCTCAAAAACTGTGATAGGAAATATTCAGTTTTCTGTCGCTTTTGCACAAGTTAGTGTTTTTGTTTTGTAGATTTTCAGGTAGATTCTCGCAGTGCATTGCAAAGCATCCCTAAATCTAGTACAGCAACTGAATTTATCTTAAGCGTGTCCTCATAGGTGCAACCATCACGCATGTTACAATAAAATTGTCATGGACGTTACAGCTGATTTTTAACCACCTTTTTTTAAAAAATTAAAAGCAGGGAGTAAGTATCTTATAAAATGTCAACATGACCGACTTCTTGCGCACAAATTAAAACCCAATTTTTTAAAAAATCCTTTTTATTTTTGTCACGGGTGTTACATCTTTTTAATTTTGCATGGAATGGCTGTGATATCCTTTATGATGCAGTAAGCTTACTTTGCAAACGAGAATGTGAAAAAAAAAATGTGTCCAAGGAGTTAATCGAAAAAGTTCATCGATTTTCCATGAAACACTGTGTTTGCCAAACTATAAATGGATGAATTTCAGTGACACATAAGGACACAATACCGGAGTTTATCACAGAGGTCTATTAGAATACTCCTTCTTCTCATGTGTACTACGTATGAGTGCGTGCGTACTGGTTTATCAACCTTCCTTTCCAAATTAAGAAGTATTGCAACAGATTGGATGCACAGTCGCACATGCAACTGCAACTTTCCAGGGACCCTTTCCTTGAAAACTTATGTTGAAGAACACTGCTCGACTGCTCTAGTAGTTATTACCAAGCTAGCTAAAGAAACAAGGTAGGTGCCACTGGGATATGCGCAGTAGCAAGTGACGTCATTAGCCGACAAGACTCGAGGCGCGCGAGAATTAAAATACGGAGCGCGGGCTTGCCAATACGTGTTGTGTGATATATCAGAGTGTGGTTTTGTTTTATCCTTTCGTGTGTCTTTGTGTTAGATTTAGTGTATTTTGTATTTCTGAAATTACATTTACAACATGCCATCAGCGTGTGCTCTTACTTAGGGTTTCCGCCAGGTGTTTCAGTTAAGGGGGGGGGGGGGTAAAGTCAAAATTAGGAGGGTGTAAGTGAAGTTTTGTATCTATTTTTTTCTGTCGATTTTCCCACAAAAATTTTCAAGTTGGAGGGTGTTGTTGAGACTTTGGAGGTATACACACCCACAGGGGTGGGTCTGGCGGAATCACTGCTCTTGCTGCTTGTAAAAACAGAGGTAAGGTACATGATAAAATAATATCATACCATAGGTTTCTGAAAGAAAAAAAAAAACTCTTCGTAGCAGTTGGGTGTATTTGTGTAGGAGGACGACACTTTCAATCCGGACAATTCATATATTTGCTCTGAACATTTTGATGAATCAGATTATATTCGCGATTTGAAAGCTGAATTGCTCGGTTAACCCCAGTGGCGAATCTAAGGGAGCAAGCACCCCAGGCGACAAACAGCTAAAAATTAAAAATAAAACTGCCTAAAATGAGGAAGTAAAATTGCCGTTTAAATTGTAATTGACCTAAACGTATTCAAAATTTAAATACTGGCGCACTAAGACATTTTTATGTTATTCCATACAATCGCCCTTCATCTTCAAAATTCAAAACTATGAAGTCAGATAGGCAGATCTATTGCCTTACTGGAGTTAGTAATAGCGATGCCACGATATGCTCCAGAGATGATAACAAAATTACACTACGTGATGCGAGACAATGTTGTGGCCGTCGGATCGGCCGGTCGTGTTGTTTGCCTAAAAAAAACGATGGAAAGGGCGGCAAAAGAGCGGTGGAAAGGACGGCAAAATTTAATTTTTCCCCCCATAGGAAAATTTCTAGATCCGGTACTGGTTAACTCAATAAAAAATTAAAATTAAAGATTCTGCAGAACCTCATTTGTTATTGTTTAGGACGTTGAATGTTGACGGACGATCGAAACAGAGAACGTAACGCAAGATGTGAAGAGAGAAGTCGGAGGAAACTTGTGTCAGATATCTTAAAACCTCAAAGTTTGGTTATAAATGTAACCGATTCTACTGCTACAAGCAATGATCCAATTATTGTAAGTGACGGTCAATTTGAAGGATTTCTATCGGAGAATTGTTTATTAAAAACGTAACTTTTCAGATGCAGAGGAAAAATTCTAGGTTTAGAAAACAAAATATCTTATCTCGAAAAAGAATTATCAAAATTTAAAAAGGTTGGTGAAAAATTTAACAATGTTTTCAAAGAGCCAACATGAAATGCTTCTTAATGACGCATGTAAGACCTGGGAAAATGATAATATTACTAAAGCTGTTATAGTACGTGCACTATCGAAAACGTGTTTTGATTATTTGATTATTTCAGAAGAGTTTGTGTTATCCTCTCCCAAGTCCCTGCACTTTGTACAGACGCCTTAGTGCGATAACATGTCCACCGGGTTTATTAAATATCAGTTTGGAACTAATGACACACCAGACACAACAAAATCTAATTGCAAGTCATTTTGCCAATTAGCTTATGACCCTTCTGTGGTTAAACGAATGGGTACAGCTTGTGCTCGTATGTGTTGTTATCCTATCCTCTTGCTCTCTTGACTGCGGCTGACGTCATACGAGCGAGACTCCAGACGATAATATGCGCGTGGCACCTACCTTGTTTCTTTAGCTTCCTTGGTTATTACTACTTAATGCTGATACTCTAAGCAGAAAATTCGATTCACTATGGCCAATCCTGCTTTAGTATCCCCGCTGTTCGAAATACAAAGATAAAAATTGATCTTGTAGTAATTCGATTCACATGTCTTAATCGATGGCATTGTCTTTAGCAGATGCATTCATGTTCACTTCAAAGAAAGAAGGGCCAGGTCGTCTTAGCTTAGTTGGAAGATCGTTCCTTTCACATTCGGAAGGTATTGGGATTGATCTTAAATGGATACTGGGCAAACTATCTTAGTTGAGGTATTTCCAGGATTTCTTCTAACTCATAACAGGCTAATTTAATGGTTAATACCTTCAAACTAAGGGCACCGGTCAGCCTCAGAGTGCTAATGATAAAAAGAATGATTTTTTTTCCAAAAACAATTAATTACTAGCTTTCTGTGCAAAACAAAAAAAAAACTTGAGTTTGGACTGTGGAAGGTGGATGGGAATGAAAGTGACTAATGAGAGGGAAGAATTGCGATTGCGGCGAATGTAACAAAACTAATTAAACGTCGCTTCGCAAAATGGCTATAAAGAAAGTTCATGTCATAAAGCCGCTGTAAAAGTATTTGCAGAAGTCCAGAAAGAATAAATTGAATTTGTATGTACTAAGTCACTGTCTCGTGAAAGAGATATCGCCAGGGTATTTTGTACTACATACAAGGTAGCAAAAAGAATCAACCCCTTTAATAATTTCGAGGGTTAAAATCCATTAATACATACATGCATTAATATTGTAAACCATGTGGAAAACGAAATGAGAAATGCCTCGGGAACAAAAATTGTAAATTCAAAAGTAAAATATAGTCAGACATTGACAAAGCGATTCTACATTTATGTTCGGTAACTTGACCTCATGGCAACAGCTAATTCATTTGTATAAAAATTCCCAGACAGCGTTGTAATTAAATAATTGATTGCTATTAAATTTGGACAACTTTGACGCAAACTACAAGTGTATCATAATGCTTTTCTAGTAAGGCAGCGACGAGAGTTTGCCACTTTAGTATAATAACCTCTGAAGTAGCCACAAATTTTGTAACATCCGTGACGGTACATTTTTTATAAATTCCCTTAATATTAACATATTTACGTAAATAAAATTTTCTGTGTACAATGATAATTATGTATGACATTACTTCTAGCTATAAAAACCAACATAATTTTCATTCCCTTAAAAAACAGAACACGCGAAAAGACAGAAAATGTAACATCCGTGGCAGCTGAAATTGCTGATGAACGATATCTTGGATGCGAGGTAACTTCTCCAAAAGGTTCATCAGATTCATGAATGTTGCACCAAGCTCTTCCAGAAAGGCCTTAAATGTTAACCCGTCAAGCGTAGTCTGGAAAATAGTTGTCTGCATCGGACTCCACAACACTCAGCCACCTGTCAACCAGTTGTTGAGTCCCCAGTTGAAAGAAGTCACCGGTTTTGGAGGCAAAGAAATGGGTCACTGTTCGTCGCACGTCATCCTCATTTTGCAGTGTTTTCCCGGAAAGGTGGTTTTGCAGGTCTTTCTTGTCATGTGTGAGCGCGCGTTATTACCGTGGATGAGCATACTCTTGCGATTAATCAGAGCAGGACGTTTCTCCAACAATTCAGTCCGTAGGTGTTCAAGCTGCTGACAGTAGACATTTAAATTGATGGTCTGGTAACGTGGGAAGAGCTCGAAATAAATTATCGCTCGGATATGCCACCAAACGCTCAATATCACTATGCAGGGGAGAAGATTCTGTTTTAGAACAGTTCCTGTGTCGTCCCCCTTTAAGTACCAACTGCCGTTTGCGTGTAATGTTATGGCAGAGGACTCACTTTTCATCCTTTGTCACCATTTTGTCCAGAAATGGCTCACGTGTGTGATGGGTGATCAGGGAACTGCTGCTTCTGTTGAGGCGTTAACGCATGGGGTACCCATTTTCTGAGTTTCGACACGTACCCAAGAACTTGCAGATGACAATGAACGGTCGAATGGGTGACACGGAGTTTGCGGGCCAGTTCTGCAACAATTTGCATTGGATTTGCCTCCACTGCTGCTCGCAGGGCATCGTTGTCCAGCTTTGCAGATCTCCCTTCTCTTCGTGAGGTTGGTGTCCTTAGACCGAAATCTTTGGCACTTTCGCACATCCACAGCACCCTGACCAAATACGGCATTGATGTTTCGGGCCGCTGCACTGGCTGGACGTCCCTGGTGAAACTCATTTAGGCTGGCATGCATGAAGTCCTCTGACACTGCCATGATCAAACACAAGCCACACTTCCAAAACGTCGAGGTGACCGTTTTCCTTCTACACACTGCTGCACAATCAAGTAAGTGTACGGCATATATGACTCAGCTATGGCACGTGCGTATAATTGTCTCGTCAGATGGCGTTATTGCAGCGGTCATCGCACACACGGCATTACCTATGGGATAAGCTGATATGTAGAGTTCAATTGCATCTTTTAAAAAGATACAAACTCATAGAATAATCATTTTCTTTTACAAGATACATCCGCGAGGTGCCTGACAGATAATGGTTCAATATTGAACAAAATGCAAAGTTTTGACTGTCTCAGTGTCTGCTGTACTAATTTTAGCGGCCCATAGCCGTATTTGCATATTTGTGAGTCTTTTATAAATCAGAGATTCCAGAATAATGGCGTTTTCGCTAGGACATATTCAAACAAAAATAAATATCATTAATAACTAACTCTATGGCTTATGGAACTCGCAAGTTCATCGCCGCACTAACAAACGTTCGCTATTGGATTCTATCCTGGGCAATATCAAGTCAGTTTTCATCACGGACACCTACTTCTCGAAGATCTCTTCTAATATTGTCCTACCAACGAAGTCTCGGTTTTTACAATGGTCTCCTTCCATCCGGCCTTCCAACCAGGATAGAATATAATCTTCGTTTTTCCCCCATCCGAGCTACATGCCCTGCCCACCTTAGTCGTCTCGATTTCATTATTTTTACAACATCTGGTGAATCATACAGTCCGTGGAGTTCTTCATTATGCAGTCTCCTCCACTCTCCAGGCATCTCGTCCCGTTTCGGCCCGTATATCTTTCTCGAAACCTTATTTTCAAACACACGTAATTTATGTTCATCTGCTAGGGTCGTACTCCAACTTTCGCAACCGTAAAGTATTACCGGCAGAATAACCGTTCTGTATATTTTCAATTTCAATTTCCTTGATATTAATCGCGATGTTAGAAGTTTTTGGACTGAATAGAAACATGCGTTCCCGTGACTTTTTATTTCTTCCGTGACCTCATTTTTGCTTGTTACGTACGCTCCCAAGTATTTAAATTTGATCACTTTCTCTATGACCTCATCCCTAATTCTTATGTTTTTATTTCCTTCATTCCCTGTGTTTCCGCTTGTTATCATGTATTTTGTTTTGTCTTTTTTTACCTGTACACCTATCTCATCGCACGCCTCTACTAAGACATCGGTGTTGCTTTGTAGTGAATCTACACCGTCTCCTATTAAATCTACATCATCCGCGTATACAAACAGTTGATTCAAACCATTCAATGATAGTCCCTTTTAGTCCCCTTTAATTTTTAAAATCGCATATTCTAACGCAAAGTTAAACAGTAGTGGGGACAAGGCATCGCCTTACTTCAATCCGTTGCGAATCTTGAAACTATCTGACATATTATTACCTATCCGTACTCTGCTTATGGGGTCGTTGAGACACATCTTCACTAGTTGAACAATTTTTTTCGGAATTGCAAATCGGATCAGGATACTGTATAACTTTTCCCTTTGGATAGAATCATATGCTTTCTTAAAATCAATGAGTAGCTGATGAACCATCCCACTGTATTCCCATTTCTTCTCCAAAATTTGTCTCAAGGCAAAAATCTGGTCCAACGTGGATCTATTTCTTCTAAATCCGCATTGGTGATCTCCAATTATTTCATCTACGTATACACGTGGGCGTGTTAACAGAATATTACTTAATACCTTGTAACAGGTTGGAAGTAACGAGATTCCGCGGTAATTATTACAGTCCGATTTATCGCCTTTTTGTAAGTCGAAACTATTATTGAAGTTTTCCATTCCTTTGAGAGCTCCTCCTTTCTCCATATAGCACTTATCAATCTATGTAGTTCCTTGATTATTGCCGTTCCTCCTGCTTTAATTAAGTCGGCTGGAATATTGCCTATTCCTGGTGATTTGAATTTCTTTATCGACATTTCGATCTCGAACTCGCTAGGTTGGGGAATCCACGGTTCTGCGGTATGGATTTCAAATTCCTCTGTTTGTTCCCCGTTGTGTACATTAAGAAGTTTGTCGAAATAACTTTTCCACACATCGACAATTTTAGTCGGATCAGCCTGAAGATCTCCACGTTCATTCCTAACCTCGGCTGGTAACCTTTTTTTTAACGAGTTTACTCCTTTGTACAGATCTCGTATGTTATTTGGCTTTACGTAAGATATTCTCGCTTTTTTGTTTCTGAACCCGAATGTGGCGTTTCGTTTCGCGTTACTGTAATGGTTGGTATTTGCTTCGCTTTTATTACTTAACCATCGTTGCCTTGCTTGTTTTTGTTCCTCATGAAGCTTAAGGCATTCTTCATCAAACCACGGTTTGTTTTTATGTTGTTTCTTCCCACCTACACGTTCCTTTGCTGCGCTCTTAATTGTTTCACGAATTGCCTCCCACATCTTACTTACATCAATTTCATTATTAATATCATTATTATTATTACTCGAGTCGGCTAAGATTTCGAACCTATTTGAGAGTTCGAGTTGGTAATCTGCTTTTATGCTCGGATTATTTAATCGTTTAACTTCGAATTTCAGTTGTTTTGATCCCTTGCTTTCTCTGTTCGCGATGCATAACTTTCCCTTACTTTTGTGATCACTAATTGATGGTCGGTGTCACCTTCCACTCCTCTGTACGACCTAACATCCATTATGTTTGTGTGTATTTGTCTGTCTACTAATACGTGATCTATCTGGTTGAGAGTTTTGCCGTCCGGAGATACCCATGTGTATTTATGTATGTCTTTGTGTTCAAAGTACGTGCTCTTTACCAGTAGGTTTCTCTAAATCGCGAAAGTTATGTCTTTCTCCGTTGTTGGTCTTTTCATGAAGGCTGTATTTGCCTATAGTAGGTCTATATTTTTCTTCCTTCTCTCCCTACCTTTGCATTGAAATCACCCAACACAATTTTCGAATTATACTTCGGCATTCGGTCAAACAGCCTTTCTAGCTCATCGTAGAATATATCTTTGTCGTTATCAGTAGCCACCTCGGTCGGAGCATAGACGTTTAATTATATCGTGTTGCCCCATCAAGTACGTATTGTAACGTACGATAGTCTTTTGTTTATGAACTCTATATTCTGAACCGCCTGAAGAATACTTTTCTTAATGAGGAATCCTGTTCCGAAATCGTGAGACTGTGTTCCGCCTTAGTAGAAAGTGTACTTGCCCTGTAGGATGCCATCTTGACCCTCCTACCGAACTTCTTGTATCCTAATATGTCTAGCTCGTACTTTTTGGTCTCGCGTACTACCACCTGAAGAGCGCCCGTTTGGTATAATGTTCGTACGTTCCATGTTCCTATTCTAGGGTCTTTCTTAATCCTCTTCTTGGAGCCCCCAGAAGAAGTCCCAGCCCGGAGATCCGGATGAGGGACTAATTTACAACCGTAATATTTTACCCCAGAAGAATCCGTGAACCATCTGTTACTATTTCTTGACATGTTTTAGCGGTGTAGAGTTGTCAGCTCTACGACCTCGCAGTAAAGGTAGACATTCAAGATGTCATCCTCTGTCCATCTCTGAGCTTTGCCGATGTCATTCATCTTCAACCTCAGAGTGGTAATGGTGATGCTGTTTCCCCTGACCATTATATTTTTGTTCGGAGTTATCTTCCCCTAGCCTTTGTAAATCCCTCTACTAACTGCAAGGCAGTAGTACTGGTTTTGGTCCGCCCCGGAATATTTCCGGTACCCACCATATTTGGTCGGCATTCCCCCATCCGCCACCTGGGGAGGCGCCTGGTGGGAGACCAGTAAATAATATTAATCATGGCACTACTATAACAAAGAACTTATCCAGGTTTTATTTTTTCTTCTGATTAGAAATTGTTTTCGCCTTTTGATTGTCTTGCACTATCAAAAGGGAGGCATAACAGGTGTTACTCGCTCAAGGTTCATTCCCTAAGTATCTAACGGAGATTGGTAAAATATTGAATAAGACAGACTGTCCTGTTGCACACAATATTTATGGTACCTTTTGTGCTGCCCATAACGGTACTTATACATGTTAATGAATTTTGAACCAATTCTGTAAGCACAAATATACACGTCAATAAGCACATTGGATGAATGATTCATTTGTGGATTTGGGATTTGAGCAACTCAGATCTTCAGTTTTCCAGAGAACATTGCCAGGAGCATCAAGGAAATCACAGTTAACGGGGAAAGCAGCTTTTTTAGGTATGTTTGATCATGTTGTCGAATATTAGAGCACTGAACTAATTATGATGCGCGAAGATAGATTATAAGCATTAGGGCTCTGGAGGTCTATTTGTAGAGATGGGCTAAACTGTTATTTTTCTATAACTTTTATAATAAATAACTGTTATTAAAAATAACAGTTTAATATATTATTTTAGAACTGGATTCTATGGATTCGCTAGTGTCAAGAAATATATAAAAGCAACATTATAGGTTAACTTACATAAAGATGTGTGGAGTATTGAGTGTTAGATAAATACATAACAAAATGTATAACCTAGTACACATGCCTTATTTAAGATACTATCCCGGAATTCACCTAGTGAAACTGAAGGAAATCCTAGAAAACCACAATCAGGATACTCGGTCCTGGGGTTCGAAACAACGTGCCTACCGAGGAAATTTGATATATGCCAGGATAGATCACTATATACCTATCCTATTTATACGCATAAATGTAGTCTTTAATGTGAACCCAGGAAAATTTTAAAGGGGGATTCTGCCGTAGTCCCTCCTTAGCTAGGACCAAGGGCGTCGCCAGGAATTTTTTTTACAAAGGAAGGGGGAATATTAACACCACCCAAACGTTATACAAACGCAATAATCCAGGCATCTCTTTGAGGAGGAGCATATTATATTTGTTTATTACGTACTATTACAGAACGTCTACAGTTTATTAATTTCGAAATGTCTTTTTTTCCTTCTGATAACACTATCGTTTGTATTGCCAAAGCAAGAAAGTACCAATTTCAGAATTTATGTCAGAGTGGAAATTGAAGCGTGAAATTCCCAAATACCTACCGATACTTCCCGAAATCTGATTGCTTTCGTACTTTCTGGAAGAAAACTTGCTAATAGCTGGCTGAATTATATAAAAATCATTTCAAAAATAAAATAAGGTTGAAATAATAAAAATTTTCAAACTAACTAAATCGAATCTGAACTCACAACACACTACAAAATTTTCGAACAGTAATTTATGAGTAAGGCAAGATAGTAACATGTCCAACATCTTGGAGCAGTACGTGTAATCTGTAATGCAGTGCGATCAATGGCTATTGGATTATTTGAAGTGTCAAAGACAAAGATGGTATAACATTGTCAGATATAGAGGAGTTTCAGTAATCCAGTTGAAGTTAAACCAGCGATACAGCTTACATCAAATGTTGTGTTAGGTGTCGAATATTATAGAAAGAACATACCTTAACAAATGGATAATAGATAATTTATGTGAAAGATTTCCTTATCAATCATGGCCAAATGATGCTATGGAAATCGACGGCTACCAGCGTATGTTGTATTAGTTGGTTATTTGAAACTGCTCCACAGAAGTCATTATCCGACTTACTGAAGAGCAACATTCGAGTTGTTTATGAGGACTTGCACAAATTTCATGGATTAGAAGGATTGTGAATTTCCACAACACAAAACGAATGGGGATTTATGATTAGTGTTATAAATATACCTGGTGTGTAAATATGAAACCGGAATTTGTGCATAGACGGCGTTAGCTGTCACTGTGGTTACCGTAAAACTGCATCCTTGGCGCCACTTGCTTGTTTTGACTGCTGATAATGATTTACAACTCACAACCAAACAAGTTTCATGTCATAGTGTAGTGTTGAATAGCGTTGAAAATGGTGCAATTTGTACCTACAAACTACGATGTGCGGAGAGCATTGATTTTTTGTTAACATTTGAAGAAAACTGTTGCAGAATCGTATCGCATGCTTCTCGAAGCTTACGGTGATCATGGTAAGCTCTTGGTAAGTCACAGTGCTATGCGTGGTTTACAAAATTTAAAAGTGTCGATTTTGACGTGGGAAACGAAGAACGTGGAATTGCAAGTTTTGTTGGATGAGGATGACGCTCAAACGCAATAACAACTCGCGGATCAATTAAATGTGACACGAGAAGCAGTTTCCACACGTTTAAAAGCCATGGGCAAGATTCAGAAGGTGGGAAAATGGGTTCCACATGCATTGACTGAACAATAGCAGGAAAACCGGAAAACCACTTGCGAAATTCTGCTCGCCAGGTACAAAAGGAAATCATTTCTCCATCGAATTGTGACTGGTGACGAAAAGTGGATGTATTTCGAGAATCCTAAGCGTAAAAGAACATGGGTAACTCCAGGAGTACCGGCGACATCGACTGCAAGACCAAATCGCTATGGACGGAAGACCATGCTTTGTGTTTGGTGGCATCTATTACGAACTGCTGAAACCTGGCGAAACCGTTAATACCCAAAGTGATCGACAACAAATGATAGATTTGCATCAAGCTTTGCGTGAAAAACGACCAGAATATGACCAAAGACAACATAAAGTGATTGTGCTTCACGATCATGCACCCTCCCACACAGCAAAACCGGTCAAGGAAACGATTGTGACGTTTGGCTGGGAAATCCTTCCGCATGCGGCTTACTCACCAGACTTGGCGCCTTCCGATTTTCACTTGTTTGCATCCATGGGACACGCACTTGCTGACCAGCGCTTCACATCTTACGAAAATGTACGAAAATTGCTTGATGACTGGTTTGCAGCACAATAGGCACAGTTTTTTTTGTTTTTTTTTGGTCTGGCATCGACGCCATGCCGGAACTATGGTAGAAATGTATCGCTAGCGATGGCCAATACTTCGAATAAAATAGTTCTTAGCATTGTCATCCAATCACTGTGTCTTTTCTGTACATAAATTTCGGTTTCATAGTTACGCATCCAGTACTCAGTATAAAAATATCATTTAACGTATGCTCGACGTTGATCTACGGTTAGATAACTTTAAACTACAGAGACTCGCTATTTCCTGACCATTGTTTAGCTACAGATGAAGTAAACACTGAAAACTGAACAAGTCAAGGGGAAAGGAAACATCTTCAGTTCCGTTTTGTTGTGCGGTACCCCAGTGGTTGAACGCTCATCTCCTGTGCATGAGGTCAGCTGTTGAATCCCGGCTCGTGCCATGTGCTTTTGTGGTAGACAAATACCGTGTGCGTGGGTATTATCGGAGTCCTCCCGTTTCCTCCAACTTTCTTAATTCCAGCAGTTCTCCCACCACCATCAATTTGATTTGTTACCTAAAGGCCTGCAAAAATTCAAGTTCAGTTTCGTTTTAAAAGCCCTTGGTAAGCAGGCTCTATTTTTAATACACTGAAAAATAATGGAAAAATGACAATAAAAAAGGTATTTTAGAAAAAGTGGGCTAGATATACTTCAGAACATCTATCAAATGAACTAATAAATAATTTGAAAATACTTGTTACTGATGGGAAATTTGAAATCCTGGGCTATGCTATCCAAAGTTACGACCTTCAAATGTCTAGGCTAAAAGAACTTGCTTCGAAATCTGAAACAGTTCATTTCATAAATGCTTACAAGTATTAGATAGGTCGAGTTTCAAAATTTCAGTATTTGTTCGGTATTTTTTTTAAAAAAGGAGGTATGAGTAACAATGCGACGAGGGCCCCTACTGTAAAAGAATGTGAAGGTTATGACTGGCTTATGTATGCTTTTTGAACGTGTGTTTGTGAGAGAGAGAGAGAGAAAGAGAGAGAAAAGGAAGAAGGAAAGGGAAAGGAAAAAAGAGAGAGGGAGGGAGAGAAACTTCGTCTGTTTCTTACTGCTTTCTAGAAGAGTTGCAATGAACTTCATAAAAGAAGAGTACGTTCAAAGAAATACAAGTTTAATGTTGGTTCAACGATGCCATTCGTGTTTTTAATTTTGATGTTTTTACAAAGGGTGTTTTGTGGATATAAACTGACGTATTTGTGATTACGTAGATTAAAATGAATACGGCAATAAATTAAGAAATTTAACGGCAGTATCCCAAGTACCCTTATGAAATGCATGCAGTGAAAAGCATAAAAAACAAACACCAAATACATGAAAACAGAACTGCAAAAAGATAAAGACTGAAGTATAGGGAGGGCAAGTGCCCCCTCCTTGCCCCCTTCCCAACGCCCTTACCTATGACAAAAGAGAGAGAGAGAGAGAGAGACACACACACAAACACTGTAAACCTTTTGGATTGGCCACTGAGTCAAACTGTTTCCTACTCCTTTCTCATAATAGATCATGGTTTGAAAATGTCATTCAGGGATTTTCCCCCAGGATTTTCAATTTAGGAGGGTACAATCTGCGGATGTTAGGATTACTCGTATTCCTAGGCGCTCGTAGTGGGTACTGATCAAAATTATCATGAGCTATTTATTGATTAGGATTTCAGGGGTGTAGGAAAATCACTGATGACATCATAGTTAATCGTGAATAACGATCGTGTGAACATGGAACAGTAAAAAATACGAAATTTCTGTGAAAGTTATAATATTATGTAGAACTTTTTAACATTTCAACTTTATTTAAACTCTAATAGAAATTCATGACGTCTGCAGGAAAGAAAACAGCACATAAATTTCTTACTAATATGTGAAGTGAAACCGAGCAACAATCTGGCCAGGACCTCGAGGTACTTGTCTCTCTGCCCTGTCCCACCCTCTCAGCCGTCCTGATATTTTCTGAGAACAATGCCTTTTTGTTCAATTAATTACATTCTTTTATTTAGTTCACAATTGTTCCTGGTGTCCTTAAATCATACAATGTTAATTTAACTCGTTTCTGGATGTCTTACAAGTATGACAATTTGCACAGCGACGTAAGTTGGGTGAAAATACAATATACTATTGTTACTTTCATATATATTTATATACTTTAAAAGCATATTTTAATATGAACTTCTTTATCCTAAAATAAATACTAGCCTGCAAAGATCTGTCGTTTTACTGGTTGCAGAACACTTTAGGATTTGCATTACAAAATATTAACTTGAAAAAAAATATTCGAACACCGAAACGACTTGGAAAAAATATATTAAAAAAAACATTTTAAAGACATACTTTTCTTAAACAATTCGTACTAAAAAGTAAATAAATAATTTTGTTTATGCATGACTAAAAAAAAGAGCATGGGGCACCTTTGAAGAATGTATAAAGCGTACCTCATGCTTTTTTAGTCATGCATAAACAAAATAATTTTTTAGTTCTTAGGATGAATTGTTTAAGAAAAGTATGTCTTTATTTTTTTATGCTTATAACATAATCTCACTACAGTACGATGCAGGCAATTGCACATGTCCTATTCTGTCCTCGCTCCGCTAGTGAATGCATTTTCAACCATTCAACCCCACTTCACCCCACCCTTTAATCGACATTTTTACAATTTATTACGATTTACCCTTCAAGATGGCCACCAAACTTACGAAAATGTGCAATACGACCCATGGTATTTTTGAAGTATAATTTTTGGAGCTGACAACGCTTCATCTGAGCCGAACGTCATAGCATACCACAGATCTCTCTTTTCTTGCATTACAGTTTGTAATCCCTCTTCCTCTAACATGCCTCTTCTTCTACCTGTAACATAATGTTTTAAGCCTATAATAATACGTACTTTGGCTAACTCGTTCCATTTAGCATCGAAGTGTGTACTGGCAATGCAATTTATGATGCAAGCATTCGAAATCCAACATAATGTTTCTTTCATTTCTCTCTGTCTCACACACACACACTTTCTGTCTCATGTCTAGGCTGTCGCGTACTCTTGTCGAAAAAGAAAAACAAGTAACACCTACAGATTTAGCTCGTAGGTTTTGTTATCAAAGATAGAAACAAGAATATTGACTTGGCAGCTAAGATAATTTTTGCTTTTTACCTAAACTCACTTTTTAAAAGTAACAGTTATAACAATTTAACCTAAACTAACTGTTAAAAATAACAGTTGTTATTTTTTTTGCCATCTCAAGGGGAAATCGCTCACAAAGCGTTTCGCAAAAAATAAATATGGGTACGTACTTTGAAACAGTGGTGTTTTAATTCAAATTATTTTTTCATTAATGAAGTTTATTTATTTTGAATGTGTCCTAGCGTAAGAACCATTCATTACTTTTGAACCTCTGATTTATAAGGACTCTTAAATATATAAATTACCGCTATGGACCGCTAAAATTAGTATAGTACACACCGAGACAAGCTGAACGTTGCATTTTGTTCAATATTAAACCAATACCCGTCATGTATTTCGCGGATGTACCTTGTTAGTCATAATATGGACCTATCAGTTTCTCTGTCATCTCGGTCTGTATATCATTAAAAGTGTATGTATCCATAGCAACGGCTTTCCCTTCTGTGTGCTGGTGCGCGTGGCCACAGGATATAGATGTATTCCACTCTTTCGAAACTAACAGGGGTGGATTGAGTTTGTTTGACACGGATTTTTTCAGCAGGTCATTCCGTGCGCGTGGTCACAGGTTGAAGTTCTCTTAGCGTTTATTGAATAGGATGGTTCGAAATCCACAGTTAGTCCTACAATTATAAACTCTGCGACTCGTTTATAACGTTAACA
>JAGDQP010025333.1:0-27025 GCA_022664845.1 Lepisma saccharinum | reverse complement strand
TCTCCTCTTTACTCTACCTGTTTCCTTGATTGCAATTCGTGACGCGCTTCCTTTAAAAGCTTCTTCTTCCATTAACATCTCACTCTTTTCTCGTCCGGAACAGAAGGGAACTCTTAAGACATGTTTTGAGCATACATAACATTTTTTGGCGAAATTAGTTCTGAATTTGCAAGCGTGGAGTTGTTTTAAAAAAAATACTTTACAAAATTTATAGAAAATTGCTCTTTATGGTGATCGGGTATCGAATTAAGGTACTTATGGTACGAGTACCACGAATAACTTCCACAGTAGCGCATCGATGTCGGCCGATATTAGTAACGCATGATTTCCGATTTTGATCTGTGTTGTTATCCGATATCAATCGATATGGAATGGTAAACAATTTTACCTGTAATGTCAATGTCAGAGATCAATACCGATTGATATTGATGGCTATCGGAAGCTACCAATATTGACTAAGAAACATCTATTCTTTTAATAAGAGGATATTTTTAGAGTAGTTTTAGAAAAAAAATGAATCTTCAAGAGTACGTTGCACCTAAAAGAAAATCAAGGTTTTGGGAACCCATACACAGCCTAAACGGCTGGAGTTAGAAAATCGAAAATTGGTATGAAGATAGATCGTCACTAGTAGATTAAGCAAATATTACAAAATGTCTCCAAAGAAGCATCTTATATTCAAAATGACGAACCCAACAATTCATTTTCAACACTTTGAGCTAGAGATACGAAATTTGGCATAAAAGTTTATTTTCAAGAAAGATTAGAAAAATATTATAACATTTTGAAAAAGAAGCCATCTTGGATTGAAAATGGCCGCCCCAAAAACATTTTCCACACTGTTCGAGCTAGTGAAATGAAATTTGGTATGAAGGTGTATTATCAAGAATTGTTTAGAGAAATATTACAACCTTTTGAAAAAGTCGCCATCTTAGATTCAAAATGGGCGCCCAAAAGGCATTCTCCTCACCGTTCGAGATAGAGAAATGAAATTTGGTATGAAGGTGTACCATTACGAGTAGATCAAGGCCAAATTTAAGAAAATGTTTTTAAAAATCCGCCATGTTAAATCCAAAATCCAAATTTTCAAACCACTGAAGCTAAAGAAAGGAAAATTTGATATGTAGGCGTACCATCACGAGTATGTTACAATAAATGGGGGGGAGGGGCATATCTGCGCCCATTCTTTCCTCCGATGTGTCGTTTAGCTTTTAGTACTGTGGCACTTTGAGTACGTAGTTTCAGCCTGCTACGAGTTAGCCCATTCGCTTTCAATCGAAAAGAACGCCTTTTCCCCGGTGACGGGCTAATTATTTTGTTTCGTCTTAATGTCCAGTTGAAAATTTTTGCCCTTGTCTGCGGCTGGATTGGAACCTTATGATTTGTAGTCGGTTGTTTTAGCAAATACGCTACGGAGCCACCAATCGAGAAATATAAGTTGACTATGCACTTCTTGAACTCAGACATGGCATGTGGTGACACAAACAGTATTTTTATTACAGGATAACTTTAAGTCGGGAGCGCGTAGATACGTAGCAAAAATGTTTTGTTTCCATTAAATAGATATTTATAAACAAGCACTTGCGAACGATATCGGCCAATGGAGATCGATATCGTGCAATGACGTCTCCAGACTCTAAACTTCATATTAGATTCTGGCAAGTTTCTTTTATCGTATTTTCTAGTTGAAATATAACACCAATGTAAGTTTCAGGAATAGCATTGAATGTCGAAATAAGGTACCATGCCAATTTCGATGATCGAATTGATCCATAGAGGCCAAACATGATCAATATCCACGTTATTGGCTACGTATCGGATCAATATTCTTTTGCCGTTAGAGTTCTGCTCATAGCAGCCCTCAGAACACAGTTTAACCAACCACCAATGCTAAGCTGGAAATCGTGAAATACGAACGAATTAAATGATAGTTGCCTTTACACAGATACTTTGTGTTGGGGTTAAATCTTGAAAAGTGCTCATGCCAGGGTGAGCAAAAAATCGTACCCGTTTTTAAGGAAAAGTTGAAGAGTGCAGTCATCTGCCATCACCAAACGAAGGGGGCACTACCCTCTTGCTTGATCCCCAACGCTTAGCCATAAACAATCCCACATCGATATCACTACGCTAGTTTAGAGATCTAAAGCATCGGATTCCGTTTTCCCTTTCTTCATATTACCGATTTGCTCTAAGAAAATATACTAAAGATCCGAAGACGCAAGCTCCGAGCTATACGAGAGCCTACATGGCACAGGACATCCCAGTAATAGTTCATTTATATCTCCCAATACGTGCATAGAATATCCCAGAATATTTGGGAAAACAAGAATATATCTAGAACATGCTTTTGAGAATGTAAACAAGTTAGTGCTGCGATTCTACTAACACTTGAGAAGGCTTCTGGATAGCATCTCAGCCACAAAACATTTATTTAAATATAAAGTAGGTTGGCAAAACTCACAACTGGGGTACTTTGAGACAAGAACACCCACAGTATTTTTCTATTGTGTGAAGTAATGTTGATGAAAAATTTGATGTGGATACGTCCAACGGTATTGAAACAATTTGAAAATTTGAATTTTATTGAAAATAAGTTTGCAACGCTGACAACTAAGGGTTTCGGGAAAGGGCACCCGAGTATTCTTCTACGCGACCGCCTATGGTGATTTAAGTTCTCTTCAGTCATACCAGGCAAATGCCGGGATGATACTAACAAAGTAGGCCCTGGCGGACTATCTTCCAACATCCTCTCCCCCACTCTATCCTGCTCGAAACTTAAGATGCCTAAAGCCCATAAAAATTCAAATTCAAAAATAAAGTATAACATTCAGACACTTCCATTTTTAAACACATGCCACTGACACACAACGTGCTGTAGATCGTTCTAGCTACGAGGACAGATGCGCAATGAACGTACCTACACAGCGCCATCTACGCGGCCTTGGTATAGTTTCTTAATTCGCCCGTCAAATGGCGTCGTTTCCATAGCCACGCCAAGAACGACATTACGTATGGGATGAGCCAAAAGTTAGAAATTAAGACTACCCGATTTCTAAATTTCGATATCGACCTTCGATATCACTAACAAATTTAAAGCGAAAATTGAAATAATCGAACATTTTATATCGAAAATTAATTCGAAATTGGAATATCGAAAAACCATTAGATATCGAAAATCGTTCATATCGAAAAATCATTGAAAATCAAGTATCTTTCACTTCAAATTGCAATGGAAATAGAATAGGTCCTATCGAACGAATCAAAATATAGTGGAAACTCATATCAGTCAAATCGGAAAGTCATTTTGTATCGATATTCCATATATTGATTTTCAATTTTTCTCTATATCGATTTTTCAGCGAAAAATCTTGTAATTATCCTTGAAGCTTAGCAACACTGCTACAGTTCTGTGTTATTTGGGTTGCCTATCGCTCAGGGAGTTTAAAGAACAGTTATCCATACACAATAGATATTTCCTCGTTTTTCTGGGCCGCGGTGGCTCTCCTCCGGGGCTTGAGGTCGTGGTTTCGATCCCTCCTCGCTCCATGTGGGGTTTGTGGTGGACAAATACCTTTCGCGTGAGTATTCTCGGGGTTCTCCCATTTCCTCCCACTTTCTTCATTCCAGCAATTCATCCCATCATCCATCTAAAGTTTCTTAAAGTTCACATTATAAATTAAATTCAAATTTCTAGTTTTTCTATCCTTTGCTACACGTATTAGTACCTTAAGGATATTAAAAACGGAACTATACAGAAACGTCTTCTACAAAAGAAGAATGATTTAATCAAAATCGACGTTTTCACTTAGAAATGATGCTCTAACAAAACCGTGAAAACAAGAAAGCATACATATGAATTGAATTCAAAAGTTCTGCAAGTTCGATACCCGGTGTAGACCAGAGCTGGACAGCGTCACCGGGTTAATCGGCTCAAGTTTTAGACCGGGTTATCAGGTCTATGCCTGGGGCCCGGCCGGACCTGGTGACCAGATTTCGACCCACTGTGCTGAAGGGCAGAGAAGATCATCCGTTCCTTATTAAACACTGTTTCGTTTCAATAAACAGTTTCCTTCCGGGGTGACTGGAATCGGAACCCCATAGCACGAAAAATGCGACTCCGGAAAGATAATATACATTTGGGTCAATACCGTTTCACCGGGTTAACAAAAGTGACCCGGTTTCAGCTCTAGTGTGGACACAACTGGTTCGGAGCCCACTTTAAACGGTCCTTGGGGTGATGTCTTCCATCCGATAGGAGGCAATGGAAAATCATCATCGGTTCACCTTGCCCTGGTATCTTTGGCTCACAGACGTGCCTCCGAGCAGAACACCCATCATCATCTCTTTCTTTAAATCAGCTAAAAATCAGTCCCTCCTACTTTACCCCTACAAAGTGCGTCTGTGTGTGTTTTTAGACTCCATGAAGACAACAATCTCTCTTTCTCTCGAGAGCACGTCTTTCCCATTTTGAGAGAACAAGAAAATTTCCTAGATGGCAGCAGCAGAGGCACGTACGGTAGTTCTCAGTTGGGTTGGATTGGACTACGGAGGTAATTAAATTCAGCCGCAGAGCAGAGCTGGCAAAGCAAAAGGAATAAAAAAAAAGTCTTTCTCAGATTAGCTGCAATAAGCGGAAGCTGAACATCAGTGGCGGCCTGAAGGAAATTTAAGAGAAAGACAGAGAGAGAACTGTAGATGAAATTAAAGTGTAAAGCTTTCCTTGTCTAAACAGAAGAAGAAAATATATATACAACAGGGTATTGTATGTGTATGTGTGTGTGTGTGTGTCTACACTTTAGAATAATACTAGACAAAGAGAGAACGGTGTACAATGTGAGTATTTCACATAGAATGAGCACCTCTATAAACAGAGCCGCAGTTGGTTGCAGGTATTCTCACATGAGCAAACAAATGTACTATTCGTTTTAAACACAGGTATTTTCACAAGATATACAGAAACCCTTCACATAAAAAGGAGGGGGAAAAATTACATTTTCTTCTTAAATAAGTGCTACGTTCCATTGTCAAGATGGGAACAAACGTGTACCTATGAATGTATAGAAGTTTCTGCTCCCTTCATTATAGTGGAGGGAGAGGCTATGTTACGTAGTTGAAAGCCGTGGAATTGTCGTAGTAGAAAACCAACTTACAAGTTAATTATATCATTCTACACGAAAGATGTTATGATGATCTTTGTGTACCTTGTTATACCGGAAAGTAAAACTGCTTTTAACTTTCAACTTAATTTTTAATATTCTCTAATTTTAGCGGGCCCAAAATCATTTTTTGTTTTATTTAATTTTCACTTTTTGTATCTGCATCGCACACCAGCGCGTTGATGATTTCAGATCTGAGTTCACTGATCTCGATTTATCAGGCCATTTTGAATTTACTGTTTATGAAACTGAAAGGTCCTGTATATTTGGTTAGCTTTCTCCATTTTAATATGGCATGAGCCAAAGTTGCTTAAAGGACTTAAAAATTAAAATTCAATTCGAATTCCATGTTAAGAACTCATGCTAGGGGATCAATCAAAGAAGATCCAGAGGCGTAGCCCCAACTGGTAGATCATTGGGTTCGCATTCAGGAGGTCCTGTTTTCGATACCAGCGGCCGACTAACCTGACTGAGGTTTTTCCAGGGCTTTTCCTCAGCGACATTACGCAAATTTACCTTGAACTTAGGCCCTGGTTGTCTCTTTCTCTCATCCTTTTCAATAACTCATCTCGCCCTTAGCTATAGATGCCTAAAGCTATAAATAAATTCAAATTCAAAAGATTTAAATCTAACTAAATCTATGCCCTACGCAATTCGCAAGTTCATCGCTGCAGTAACACACGTTCTCCACAGGATTCTATCAGAACAAGCCAGTTTTCATCACAAATATCTACCTCTCAAAGATCCCTTTTAATATTGTCCCCCCAAAGACGTCACGGTCTTCCTAACAGTGTCTTTCTCTCCGCGTTTCCAACCATGATGGAATTGATGACCACGAAACTGACACTTCCTTTTCATTTGCTTAGTTTTATTCATTTAAAGAATTCAAATTAGTTGAACTCAGTGATTCTACCAGCCCCCCCTTCCTGAGGGGGTGTCAACTCAAAATTCTCCAGAGCACCCCCATAACTTTACATTTTTAAGGTCAAAAATTGGTAGAAACTGTGCAAAATTCCACTTACAACCTCCGAATTTTGACTTTACACCTCCTTTCTTTCCCTACAGTCCCTACAAGGAATCGAATCCGGGATGGCTCGAATTGAAGTAGAGCGCGCTACCGACTAGGCCACGCAGGAGGCAGAGTTAATTTGATAAAACAGTTAATCTATAAAATGTTAAATATGTCCATTGGCTCAAGAACAGAATGACAAAACAGAAATTAACAAAATCAAATAAGTAATTCAAAATCTTGAAGTAACACGCAAAATTGCTGGGTAGTACCTCCAATAAGTCCAGTATCTATTCCTGCCCAATTTGAATTTATTTATGGTCTTTAAGAATCTATGGCTCAGACCATGATAAGGTAGGCGAGAGAATGTGGGAAGGAGTTGGAATGGGCCTAAGTTAAAGTCTCATTCCGACTCCTTCCCACATTAACTATCCCGCAACTAATTAACTATCCCGCTATTTGACTAGTGTTATCGAGGAAAAACATTTGAAATCCAGTCAGAATGGTCGATGGCTGGTATCGAACAAAGGACCATCTAAAAGAAAAGCCAGCGCTCTACCAAATGAAGTAAGGCTGCCCTTATCGGTGTTTCCTGCCCAAACCCTTTTCTTTATTATTATTATTATTATTTCTCCTATGTAAAATGGTCTCTGAACTGTGTTTAATAAATGAATGTCGTATTGCACTGGCATTTTGAGGAATTGATACACATTTCCTTTGAGTAACCTGAAAGATTGTAACAATTTATGTAACGTATTATATAAACACTTTTAGGAATAGACATAACACTTACCTCAATTTCCTGATTGTCAGATACAACAGCCAATTCATCCGATTGAAGTCGAAATTCCAATAGATCATCGCTGTTACACTCACTGTGTTTATCAACTTCTGTAATTCCTTTCTCTTTTGTAATTGAAATATCCACACCACGCTCTTCCACTTGGTGTTCTACATCGCTAACACAACTATTCTTCTCTGTTAATTTATTTTCGTCTTCATCGATCTCCACTTCACTTTTTCTCACATCAATATCAGCACTCGTACTACCAGTACTTTCACTTTTGGTACACGCAGATCGCAAAGGAATATTTCCCATAGTATCACTAGAACTACTCACTGAACAAAGTACCGCTTCAGATCCTCCAGACGGTTTGGCAATTTGAAGCCTCGATGGCCTTCTTTTGACAGTGCCTGTAGAAGTTGATGGAGAATCCCAATCAACTAAATTAACAAGTGATAAACGTTCACAATCTTCTGATTGAGAAAATTCTCTTTCGGAAGAGGTTTTCAGTGAACTCGAAACTTTCCGAGCAACACCCGCAGTCCGTGATGTGTTTGGAACACTTTTCCTAAATTCATACGATTTCTTATTACCTCTCAAATGCTGTGAATAGTTTGAACTAGCTTTTGTAAATAACGAATTTTGAGCACTGTTAACCACCTTAGGAAAATGTAAGGCGCTTTTCGAGACAAGAGACAATGGTCTTGATGAACACTTAATGGTAAGTGACAATGAATTTGCAGAACAATTGGAAATTCGCAGTTTGGATGAAATGTCACCAACTTGTGACGGGCGCGGAATATTGACAACGTGTTGGGTGTTTCCTGAAACACATTTTACATCTGTTGAAGTTTCTCTAAGTTTTCCACTAAATTGCGATCTTCCGGTAGCACTGGAAACAGTACTTTGTGACGGTCCTAGAACACAAGAACTAACATCTGGAGAACCTCCCACGACACTTTTTCCACCTACGCGGGGTATAACCGCAGTACTGTCTCGAAACGACAATCTAACCTCATTTAAACTTCGACAGGTAGCAAACTGAACAATTTTTGGTTCCAATTGACACCCTGATGGATCACTAACATTCCTATTGACTTCAAGCAGCATTTCAGGATACTGTGTCTAGTGAGACGATCAGTGTACCTGTATTCACATATACAGGTACACTTACACTTTGGGGACAACGATAGCGAGGGAAGGGGCTATGCAACAATTATCACTGGAAATCAAAATGGAGCTGAAGATTGGTTGGTATTCAATTGTTTAGAACTCAAGGTTTGTTAGGGAACAGGCAAAGCAATATAGTTAATTGTCACTCAATTTATTTTCGCTGTCTGTGTCTTTTGTTCACGTCTTCCAAGACCTTTCTTTTGTCCAGAAAAAAGCAATTTCCGGTAGCTAATATCATTCTCTACATATGGTACATTCCCATCAGGTTTACTACAATAAAGAAAAAAAAAAGAATCGAGAAATATTATATATATTATTCGGTCCCTTTTCATGTAAGTGAACGCAATATTATCACGCACTGGTACTTTCACACACATACACGGATGCATACACATAAATACACACAAGACACACGCACATACACCCAATCAAAGAGCACAAGTAGTGTTAATTTTTCTTGTCTAAACACAAGAAGGTCAGAAAAAGAACTGTGCTTCAGAAAATCGAGATGAAGAGGGTGTAGAGAAGGAGGAGGAGGAGGATAGGATCCAGGATACCATTCCACCATCTCATTCACTCATTCGGTCTCTCTCACACACACACACAGAGGACAGGAGAAAGAAAAAATCAACAAAAAACGTGGTCACTAGGGACTGAGACAAAAAAATGAAGATGAGGGAGTTAACAGACATGCTACCACTCAACCTACTGAACACACACACACACACACACAAAATAACAGCACCTCCAAACATCTGAAAGCATTGGAATTTCTTATCGTGAATGAGGTCAGAGTTCATAAGGCTTGGGTTCTTCCAGGGCGGTAGCCGAATCGCAAATAAAAGGCAATTATAGAAGGAACTTAATTTAAGGGACTCAAAAATACGAGACGGTTTTGGGTCCGACTCACAACTTCATCAATTTTAACAACTGGGAACTTTCCTCTCCCACACAAAACCTCCCTAACAAACTTAACCACTTCCCAAAACAGTGTTTTTGTTAAAAGCTTAACCTCCAAATGTTTAAGTGTGTGTGTGTGTAAACTCACCACAAGAGACCAAACACGAAGATAATCTTGCTAACAAGCCCTCCTTATTTTAAGGTTCGTTACCTAAACCAAACCATGACACATTTCCAAGAAAATATTTTTTCTTGAAGACGAAAGTTCTTTTTATCTTTTTCTTAATGTTTGAAAGGAGATGAAAAAAACAATTCAGATATTTGGCGATTATGGGGGAGTTTGAAACAGTTACACCAAAAGAAAACAGTTATTAAAATATTTTCAAATTTTCAGTAAATAGTTCTTATCGCAATTGAGAAATCCAGAAGCCAATGGAAACAAGTGACTAACGATTTTTTAAAAAAACTTTGAGGTAATCTTTTATATATTACCCGAAATATATGTAACACAAAATGGTCATATTTTGTACATGGACATATTAAGGTTCACGTTTTCTTTGTATAAAATATGACAGTTTTGTGTAACATATATTTCGGGTTCTATATAAAATATTACCTCGATTCTTTTGATTCGTCAATGTCACTTGTATCCCTTGACTTCTGGACTAGACAATTAGAATATAAGTGTACAAGTATTTTTAAGATACGAGTGAATCTAGAAGGTATTGTCGCTCTTCCACTAGTATGTTTAGGGTCAAAACAAATGCAGACGATTCATGAAATTATTACGTTGGTAAAAGTATACGAAAGTATAGACACGTATAATGTATTTATTTTTTCCTGTTTCATAAATTAAAGCACGAAGAAAAGTCTTTTGAGAATCGGAAAAGATCTTGTTTTGAATAATCTACTTTGATTTTGATTCACCTACCGATTTATTAACTCACACATGCAGTCAGTTTGTAAGAGAAGCCTTTGGACGAAAGTGGATCAAGAGAGAGGAATTTAAGATTTGAAGTCAGCGAATTCGATTTCCCTTGCCTGATATAGCAACTTACTTTGGAAAGTGGGAACACTTAATGCAAGCTTAGCAAATCAAGCCAAGAAGGTTTAAACAAGGTTGAATCAAGCAGTCTAGGCTACAAGAAGTAAGGTTGAAATTGTCTTGACAGGACAAAAGAAAAACATAATGTACTTCTTTAAGAAAACGTTGCCCTGTGTTGGAATTGAACCGAGGTCCATTGGCCCACCAATCCGATGCTGTAGTTATCAGACCACGGAATCACAAGCCCTAGCTCGGTTTCTAAACGCTATATAAACTTAGTTCATCAGAACGTAAGAGACACACCTCTAGTGAAAAGGTGGGAGTTGGTGAGGATTAGTCTACGGCGAAACAGTCCTGAGATGTGATGAGATTTCATCGCACTTAGACGAAAGCGAGAATGCGAAACAAAATTCAAATAAATATCAACTTCTTCGCATAACTGTTCCAACAAGCTTGAAGTAGGTTAGATAGAACAACCAAGCAAACCAATCACTTACACTATTCAAATACATTTGTTTCATGCTTGTTTATTAGTTCTACACAATATCAACTTTGAGAAGTTGAAAGCAAGTAACTGACAAGCTTGGTGCAAGCTGGCATGCTAGGATTCTGGATGCCGTGTGTAGTATCATTGCATTATATGCGCTCAGTGACTTTCACATTTGGATTCACTGACTTCCATTTACACGATCATGTTTAATTTGGTGATGCTACAGCCTCGATTCATGGTAAATTTGCACTATATGCAGTCAGTCTTTAATGCAGGGTTTGGTGACTCAACTAAAGCAGTTAGGCCTACATAGAAACTGACTTCAGAAGGGGCGTTAGGAATTCCAGAACATTCCGGAATGGAAATCACAATTCCGGAATCGGAATGCCAATTGTTGCTATTCCGGAATTACAGAAAGTCAGAATTTTGAAATTCTAGAATGTTGGAATTTCATAATGTTGGGCATCATCACGAAATGGTATAAAAGAAAGGTTCACCGCCTGCAGACAGATCGACAGAACATGTTATTTTCACAACAATTAACTCTTGCTGGATAAGGTGTAATACAGTGTAATGAATTCTTAGGACGAACGCCTGAGCCTGAAGTGCCTAAAAGCCATAAATAAAATTAAAACTCTTGTATTGAAATTCTATTTCGGAATGCCGGAAAGCCGGAATTCCGGAAAGTAGGAATTTTGGAATTCCTGAAAGTCGAATTTAGGAATTCCTGAAAATAAAAAAAAATATAAAGTTTTCTTTTTTAAGCAAACTCAGAGATTAAATCATATGAATGCAGGGATTGCAGTAACCTATCTATGAACATGGTATTCCAAGTTTCCTAAAAACAATTGTTGATCCTCTTCCAAACAGTACGAGGTACAAAATGACAACAATAAATGGGAGATACTTCCATTTGTTTACCTCGATACCATTCTATACATGAAACGACCACCTTTAAATACTCGTAACTAGATGTGGACGATGTATCTCGTAATATAATGGTCAATAAAGGGCTTCCTCTAATTGCCTATTTGGGTGTTAGGTACAGATTAGTCATTGATACAAGCATATGTCCACAATCCCCCATAATCAGCATAAACTATCGCGACTCTTGTCATATACGCTCGTAAGAAAATAACACTGACATTTATCACAATCAAATTATCTGTAGGTGCTCAGTTCGCGTGAATATTGAGATTATACGTACATGTAGCTTTAAACAAAAGCAAATTAATTTTATAATATAACTTACAAATATGAAAATTCAATATGTCCACTGCAGAAGTAAAGGGATACAAGTTGCATTAATAAATTTTAAAAGAGTTCGAGGTAATATTTTACGTACATATAACTACGGTGACCATACCTCCCGAATTTTAGGGCTGTGTTCCGGTGCCCCGAAAAATGTATTAAAAGTTCAGAATTTCATAAAAAGGGACGATACATTGGAAGTAATATTTACATTCGTTTCACTGTAGTACGCCTAAGCGTCCGTACCAAACTTAAAGAATAGTGCGTTAATCCGTACAATCACCTCCTTGCATAAGTACTTCCGCAGAGAGACCATTTTCAATAATTAATAGCTTCTGGGGATCAGAGAAGCTATCATTGACGATACAATGTATGAAAGTTACGTTTATTATTGAAATGATCAATTTCGAATCTTGTAAAGCGATGTTTGAATAAATAAAAGGTAACAAAGTGCTTAAAAGTAAGCTGTCTCCTTCAGAGAAGTATGATTGATGAAAGGCATCAGTTAGATCATTTTCTTTCTATAAAAATGATTTTTACTTGTGTTATATTTTGATTTCTTTGAACAGAAATTGTAGAAAAACATGTTTCTTTCATTTAAATCAGTATTCACAAATATAGTGAAAATTAAAATTGTTTTAATATTTAACAAATATGTGGGTAATGGTTGATTTTCTGTAATTTAAAGACTTTTGGAAAAATAATTTAAAAAATACTGTTCATAGGTTTGTGTTAACTATTCAGTCATAGTACCCAAATAACTTTTACAACGCATGAGACTTGCTGAGTTTTGCATTTATATTTTCTGATTTTAAAGTTCTAAGTTCGTGCTATTTTCTTCAAAGGAGAGATAACTTTTAATAAAACGCAACTTTTAAGTTAAACGTTTCCTCCTGAATAAGTACCTTATCTTAGGATGAACCTCAAACCACTCACAAATAAGGAGTGGGGCCCATTAGATTCCGGTAAGATCCATTCTGAATTTTGACTCAGAAAATATAGTCACGGTATATATAACTCAAAATATATGTGACAGAAAACTGTTATATTTTTTTATTAAGGAACCTTGGACCTTAATGTGTTCATGTACGAAATATGACAATTTTGTGTCGCATATATTTCCGATTATATATAAATGATTACCTCGGACCTTTTTCTATTCGTCAGTGTCACTTGTATGTATTCCTTGGCTTCTGGAGTCGATATATCCTGGCCTTGGTTTGCTAAGATTCTAACTGCAAAATGATGAAAATCGATATACTAACACCACTAGTAGGCTTGTAAAAGTTCTTTCATTGAACAACATTGAATATCATATCTTGATATTTTGCCATGCCTCCTACTCGACATGAAAAAGAGTTCAATGGTTTTTCTCAATTTTCGTAATTTTGCAGTTAGAACCTTCAAACCAAGGACGCAATATCTAATTCTCTTGTAAATAATTTTGTGGCATTTTAGCGATTTATAAAATGTAGGTAGATAAAGGATATTATGGGGATTGTAATCTAGGCTATAACGTAGAATATTTTGAACCACAAAAGAAATAAAATGTAATAATAAATAATAGAAATGGATAAAGCTAAGCAAGTTAGGAGGATCTGCCAGCCATCAGCTGAAAAGCAGCCAGATAAATCGAAATCGCTGACTGAAATCTTAAATCAGTTTCTTTCTACCTGTTATGATTGAGATCTCATTGTTTCAATTCTTAAGGCCAGTGTAAAGTAGAGATCTCTAAATTTAGATGGCAAAACTGCCTTAGTATGTTTCTAATAAATTCTGTTTCCATTGTACGAAATTCCAATGCCTACACTGCAAGAAATATCTGTGTTAATTCAACATAATCCGGTGTCCTAGCATGACTACCACTTTTTGTGTGTTAAATCAACACAACACACGATGTTGATTTCGGTACTGTGAAAGAAACAAGTTACAGCTGTAGTGAGATTTAAACATGGGTTGCTCAGTTAGATGTCGAGCGTCTTACTGACTTGGCTAAATCGTCAGACAGAAAAGGTGTTAGATGCAAACGATATTTAGTGAACAACATTTGAATTAAACGACTACACTATAGAATTAAACAGTGTAGAGGATCAAATATATGTTGCTGAACCCCCAAAACAAACTAAGTTACTTGCACGACTTATCCCATGGTTTAATCACTTCCTATTTGTCAACTGGGAACCAGAATTCCCAATCATTGAGAATATTCCATTTCTATGAAAGCAAGCAAGATGGCGACAGCGAGACACTTGAGCAGCATTACTGCTTTCTTAACATAACAACATGTCAAATGCTGCTCTTGCTTTCATAGAAATTGAACGTATTCTCAATAAATGGGGGTTGTGATCCCTAATTGACCAACGGAAAGGTGATTAAATCATGGCATAAGTCGTGAAAGTGACTTTGTTTGTGTTTGGGGTTCAACAACTTCTTTTTTTATATCTGTTTTATTTGAATCTAGTGCTCTTTCTGTCTTGCGAATTTAGCCAAGCCTGTAAGACGGTCGACTTCTAACTAAGCAACCCATGTTCAAATCTAGCTGCAGACGTAACTTTTTTTCTCCCAGTACCGAAATCAACACTCTGTGTTGTGTTAAATTAACACAGTTATTTTTACTGTGTAACCAATGAAGAAGGACTTGCCAACAGATTTAGAGTCAGCAGATTTGCAATGACCTGGATAAATTCAGACCACTAAACTCAAATCTGAAATCAGTTTATCTATCCCTGCTTTGACTGAGAAGCTCGTCTGCGTTACAGATTGACGGACAGACGAACAAAGTGAAATTAAAAATTCAAATAGAACACAAACCTTTTATTTTGGAGCGGAGTCAGATAAAATGGTTCAAGATAACTGATTTTCGAAAGTATTTCAAAGTCTACTTTGAGTATTATAGCATATTGATCTGTGTACCTGTATTTTACCTCGGATTCAAACTGGAGCGTTGTTGAGATTTCACTTTAAGAGGCCTCCTCGCTCCAATCCCTACACTGTAAAAAATAGCTGTGTTAATTCAACACAATGCGGTGTCCCAGCGTGACTACCACTTTTTGTGTGTTAAATCGACACAACACACGGCGTTGATTTCGGTACTGGGAGAAAAAAAATAAGGCTGCAGCGAGATTTGAACATCAATTGCTCAGTTAGAAGTCAAACGTCTTACCGACTTCGCTAAATCGTCAGACAAAAGAAACACTAGATGCAAACTATATTTACTGAACAACATTAGAATTAAACGACTACATTATACATTTAAACAGTGTAGGGGATCAAATATATGTTGCTGAACCCCCAAAACAAACTAAGTAACTTGCACAACTTATCCCATGATTTAATCACTTCCTATTTGCCAATTGGAAACAAGATTTCCCATTCATTGAGAATATTCTACTTCCATGAAAGCAATCAAGATGGCGACAGCCAAATACTTGAGTAGTATTACTGCTTTCTTATCGTAACATGTCAAATGCTGCGTTTGCTTTCATAGAAATGGAACATATTCTCAATTAATGGGGATTGTGGTCCCTAATTGACCAATGGAAAAGCAATTAAATCATGGCATAAGTCGTGAGAGTAACTTTGTTTATGTTTGGGGTACAGTAACATTTCTTTTATTATCTGTACTGTTTTAATCTAGTGCTCCTTCTGTCTGACGATTTAGCGAAGTCGGTAAGACGCTCGGTTTCTAACTGTGCAACCCATGTTCAAATCTTGCTGAAGCCGTATTTTTTTTCTTCCAGTACAAAAATCAACACCGTGTGTTGTGTTAATTTAACACAAAAAGTGGTAGTCACGCTGGGACACCGCATTGTGTTGAATTAACACAACTATTTTTTACTGTGTACATTTTAAACATTTTCCATTATATTTCAAAAACTAAGAGTACTATCAAAAATGTAAGCGCATAGCGCACTAGCACTTACAAAGTACTATGAAACACGATGGACAGCGATCTCGAAATCTTGTCGTTGATGAATGCTGAGACTTCAATTAAATAATGACGTCATAATCTTTGAAAACGTATCACTGACAAATGGACAAAATCTCGAGATTGCTGTCCATTCTATTTCATAGCAATTTGTAAGCTCTAGTGCGCTATGTGCTTACATTTTTTATAGTGCTCTTAGTTTTTTAAATATTTTGAAAAACGTTAAAATGTGGGGGTTGGAGCAAGGAGACTCTTAATAGCACGGTAAAGTCTTTCGTTTAGAACTTCAGTATTTAATAAAAGCAAAAAAGAAATAAGAAGAAATCAAATCTAAGAGCCATCCCACAAGTCAAATTCAAGAGTCACAATACATATTTAAGAAGAAATCATATCCAAGAGCCATCTCACAAGTAAAATCCAAGATTCATAGTAAAAATTTAAGACGAAATCAAATCCAAGAGCTCTCCCACAAGTCAAATCCAAGAGTCACAACACAAATTTAAGAAGAAATCAAATCCAAGAGCCACCCCACAAATAAAATCCGAGAGCCACAATACAAATTTAAGAAGAAATCAAATCCAAGAGCCACCCCACAAATCAAAACCAAGAGCCTTAATACAAATTTAAGAAGAAATAAAATACACCCATATTCCACCATAATATGTCTCTTATGGAGCACCACTTGGCCACCCCATATGGTGGAGTTACGCTAGCTCTCGATCACATAACATTGAGATGTGTTTGTCTGAAAGTGTATTGATAGAGCCCTGAAACTGTTACGCTTACTGTGTGTGTGTGTATGTTTTTTAGTATAAGCCTTATCAGTATATTTTAATTAAAATAATCGTTGTTGTATTTTCTTAATTATAGATTTTAGGATTAAAAATATTTCTTTCAGTAATTAAATATCGGTTTACACGTAACCATGTATACTTTTGGATGTAGCATTTCACTTGATAGGAATTTCATAGAACGAACACTGATAAGAGAGAAAAAAAAGGGACACATGTCAATTCTTCCTTCTTCTTGGCGAAATGATAACCACTTATAAATATCAAATTATACACACATAGATGAAAACACGCACTTACACACACGCAAAGAAAAAAAAGAAGCAACAAGCAATCCGAGATAGACACAGACACACATATGTCCGTCACTTTCCACATCTGACTAAGAACAATAGAAGACTGTAACGTAGGATGCATCCCTTGTTTTCGCGGACACTTAAATGATCTCACGGGCCGTCACTTTCGATAACAGGACCAATATGGAAAGGGCTTAAGAGTCTTTTTCGATAGTGCGTGTGTATAGTCATCCAATGGGGGAATGGGGGAAGTTCAGGGGGAGGAAGAGTTTAGGATGTTGCGAGATTGCATTTAAGCTTGTTACAAAGAATCAGAGAGATGGGGGGGGGGGGGGGGGAAACATGAAGGAGTTGGGGGCAGAAACTACTATACAAGAAAGAAACGCGTACCTCTATATGGAAATGAATCCTCCAGATGCCGACACATCCTCAATCACTCTGTCTCACATATGAGTCACACATATTCTCTCCACCACTTCACTTGTGGGGGGTTGGTTGCTTCACCATCGCCACAAACCGAGCAACAATATTAATTAAACATCGGAGTATTGAGAGAGAGGGAAGAGCATCTCCCTATTCACAAGCAACAATCTATCGGAACGCTCAAGAAGACTTTAATTTTTCGTCGCTGCAACAATGGGATGAGACGAATGAACCAGCATGTTCTTCTTGAAGTGAGTGTTGCCAGATGCTTCAGAACAACAAAGTTAAAAAAAATATAAAGTTGAATAATCACATAGAAATGCTTTCAGGCAGTCTAAAGTTAATTTAATAAGATTTTAGATAATCATGTCACTTATTTTAATGAACATGTATGTACCTATAGCCCATATACTGTATTTTGTAAATACAATTGTACATGTCGAGTCTAGAAACCAAGGGATACAAGTGACATTTACTAATAAAACAAAGTTGTAGGTAATATTTTATATACAACTCGAAATATACAGGGTGACCCCAAAAAACCTCCCACATTTGAAAGGCTAATAATACAAAAAGTATTGTAGATGAAAACTTGCTTAATGAAAAATATAAAAGGGGAATAAAAACAGTTTGTAATGACTAAGATTCGAAAAACGTCTGGTAAGTGTTTATGTTTTGAAAATTACGTCTGGTTTGTGGTCCATGCTTAGCAATAAACAGTTGCAGACGATTTCTGAAGTCTTATCTTCACCCGACATGTCATGTCTTGTGGAATAGCTGCTTCCTCCTCTTGAATAACTCTCTTGAGGTCGTCTAGTGTGTGGAGTCGATGTGCGTAAACCTTGGATTTAAGGTAAATTGGATTAGTGATGAAGCACATTTCCACTTAAATGGTTGTGTAAACAAACAAAATTTCCGCTATTGATCTGATCATAACCCCCGAATCCTGCACGAAAGACCATTGCACTCTGATAAAGTGACTCTTTTTGTGAAATTTACAGAGATTTACATTATTGGTCCTCATTCTTTTGAAGAGGAGGGGAGGGTGTGACATTCACTATAAATGTATATTTTTTAATTGACAATATCCCTTGGCTTCTCGAATCGACATATATGAACGGAAGTACAAAAGGATCCATATCCTTGGTCTAGTGATTACGGTTACGAATTTCTGACTGACATTGGGCAGGTAAATAGCCCCAAGTTCTGTTGCATACCAACCTAGTTAACATTTCCCAGAGATTTTCTCAGTTTCACCAAGCGAAATGTCGGAGATAGTACTTTGATCCAAACTCTGACCGCTATTCTACCTATCCTTCCCTCAGATTTGCGAGAGCTTAGACCAAGTATAGCTGCATGCTCAGCCCAATACTGTAAATGAAATCAAATAAAAATACTATAACTGCTCTTTTGGTGGAATGAGAAGTATGCCGCTATGGACTGTTACGCTCGCGAGCTTTTGAACGATATTGCGAACGCAAACAGGATCTTGCCAGCCTTCCTGATCGAGGTTTCTCTCAGTTATACAAGGAGAAACCCAGCCCTCGTAGTTGAGGTGAATAGGTACGTGGATTCGAACCCCGGTTGACAATCCCGGATGAGGTTTTCCAGGGTTTCACCAGCCAAATGCTCCTTCAAGTAAGGTCCTAATCGATACTTACGTCATCCCGGCCTGAGCCAGAGATTACAGAAGCTCATAACTAAACTAAATTGAATTCAACTATACAAGGAGAATGAGTAAAGTACGAACCTGGCTCCAACCCTCGCGATCTTTGTCCTAAGGAAAGTGGTCGCTACGGGACGTCACCGATATGTGCTGTGGGTATGCATTGGAGAGAAAATGTAATTTGTCTGCGTATGAAACTAGGTAAAAATGGTGTAACTGCCAATACTGATAGTTGAATGTTGTGACTCAGGTTTTGTTAATGTTCTACCTTATTCCCTTCCCACCGCTAGTTCAACTCCCTACAACAATTGGCTGCCTTTAAATGCTATACACCCTCATCCCCGTTCCCCTTCACCGTCATCCCATTTCTCTCACCCTGTCCTTCTCAGTTGCTATGATTCAACACTGAGAATCGGTGGTTACTCTTATAAATGGCTCTCCTGTGGCCTCGCTCAGAATAACATCACAATCGATGGTAGAGCCAAACAGAAGAACAGAACGCATAGAGCTCCGCGTGTAACTAAACCATATTTCAAAAGAAGACAATCCAAGCGATGAAAGCTCTAATAATGATAATTGCAAATTTTAATAGTAGAGGCGTTCTTACAATGGGATATTTCGCAAGACGACGAGAGGAATCAACAGAAAGGATCAGGACCATTACAGTGATACCAACTACACTGACTCATTGACACTTTTTTTTCGTTTTATTTTCTCCTAAAGTTTATGGTTCAACTTCTAATGTAGTAGCTTTAAAGATAATAAGCTCATTCGGGAGCGTTGCTAGTAGGATTACTAAACAAGAAAAGAACTGGAAGAGTCAAAATGAAGAACAAAAGAAGAACAAGATGGTAAACAAGCATAAATAAGAAGCTTATTTTAAAAAGAACACATGTCCAGTGGGGCAATTTTTTCAGTAGGCTTAAAAAATTCATTTCTCTGAAAGGACAAGCACCATAATTATTCGAATGAGCTAATTAATGTTCTAATTAGAAAGTGCTTCTAGTTACAATATTAGATAATTCGCACAATTATAGTGCTTGACCATTTAGAGAAATGAATTTTTTAAGCCTATTGAAAAGATTGCCCCACTGGACATGTGTTCTTTCTAAAATAAGCTCACAGTAAAACACTAAGTTGGTCCCCATGACAACGTATTCTCTATTCCTATTTATAGATCAACAATTCAAATACATGTTTATTGTACATTGGATTTGTGAAAGGCTTCTACATAGAAGACAAGAATAAAAACATAGGTATAAGTAGTATATAAAGTTGAGATATTATGTACAATATAAAATACTTAAAACTTAATAGCTATATATAACTATAACAGTAAAATTTCGAGACTAGCAAAAATATTAAACACTCAAGAAATCATATGGAGTAGATAAATGGTTGTTAACATTTTTTGAAAATGTGCTTTTTAACTCACGAAATACTTGCGAAATTTAGACATTTTTCTTCCATTCATGAATTCTGAGCTCTGCTAAAGGAATTGTTCTACTTGTGTCCATTCATTCACGAAAATAATGCTTCTATCTATCTAATGATAAAATAAAACTATAATTCATCTTCAAAAATCTATCATCTGACTCGTGTAGCGCGGAGAATTTTAGAATAAATCCTCGAAATTTGAGAACATGATTTGCCATGTAGTAGGGAAAATACGAACTATATGATCACAATGACATTTATTGTGTACGTTAGGCAGTATTCGCGATTATTTTTTTTTTAGCTGTTTTCAACATATGCCTAATTCCTTCATAGTTATACTTATGAAGTGTTTATTAAAATGTTCACGCTTGTTTTTGCAAATGTGGAACAAGTATGTGAAAATAGGAGGAGTATTAGCAGATGCTTGTTATTTAGAAAGAAATTCACTTTATTAGTGCAAGGTTATGTAGTTTTAAAACGCCATTGAAAATAATTCTTTATAATTTTTAGTTATCCAAGAACTTTACCTTGTACTCACGATTTTTTTAAACATTTTCATTCAAGAAATTTAAACACCTTTATTCAGCAAATTCCACTGTCCCTATATATAGCAAAAGATGCATTAAATACTAAATTATGTACGTAGAATACATATAATTATCACTATGCATGCTAAATTCTTGTATTTAAACGAACGTGTTGTATATGAGTACTTTGTGAATAACTCCTGTGCAAACTTGCACTTAGAAAATAAGAGTGATCACAAAAGTAAACAGGTTTAAACTACATTTTCAATGGCTTTCAGTTTTATATTTCGATTGATTAATTATTTATCAATAACTAATTATTGTCTAAATTGATAGTTAGTAAGCCCGTGATACTCGTTGTCGTTAATTGGAAGTGGTGATATTTGTTCGATAAAACTCCTATAGCACTCCTGAATTTCGACTTTTGATAATGTTCGAGTATAGGGTATACTAGTCTGTGTAACACAGTGGTAAAACGATAAGCAAAATGATAAATACTGTAAAATTAATAAGTTAGAAATATTGAATTATTCTAAAAAAAAAGTACCAAAATTATTTCTTTAATTGACGTCGACATCTATGTATAAACTTTAAAAAGAAATACTTCAAGTTTATGTACGCACAGTGATTCTACATTGTTTGTGATCATATCATATTTATTACAGTCGCTCGTATGTGATGAGTAATGCTCGCATCATATAAAGGACAATAAGCTATGTATCTCTCATAGTATTTTCCCAGTTTATAGCAGTAGTTGTGAAACACTAACCCTTGGAGCAAAGCGCAATAAAGTTAATTGCTTCAGCTCTCACTTCCATCTATCTATTCAAGTCTGCATTGAACAGGGAAGGGTGATGGAGCCTCCATTTTCATTTTAACTGGAACGTAAAAAAGTACATTTTATATTGTCATTTCTTGTTAACAGCAGATGAGAAACTGGAATCAATACGTTCCATATTTCCCAATTTGTAATTGGAAATACTTCAAATTATACAGGGTTTGATAACAAAATAGCCATACAAGACCAAACCGTTGATTTTTCAGAAAACAAAAAAAGTATCTGACGTTTGTCTAAGAATATAATAACCAAAAGTATATTTTATTGCTCAACTCTTCACCCGCATTGTTAAAAATTTCCGTGCGCATGTGCGAGTACTGAGTACCTACAGAAACGCAGGGGAAACTTATCGGTGTTTTTGCAGAATTACCCTGAAACATTCGTGAATATGACACATTACTGGTAAATCAAGCAGATTTACCACAATATATATACATATATTGCTTTTTCCAAGTGTACATCTAATTATTGCTTAATTTATTTCAATAACAAATAAAAATAGTTTTCCAATTTTCATACAAAAAAAAAGTTTAAAGTGATCAACAATGGATCAATGTATAAAATTGTGCTGGTACCTATTTTTTTTTTGTGTGTGTGTGTGTTTCATTTTTCACAATTCTATAACGTTTTCCCATACACTATAGAAGTTTCCACAATCATTATCCCTCACGTTGATTGTATGCAAAGAAATGTGCCCCTTCCAAGTAACTGTCTACTTTGTTCTTTTCTTTACTGTCTATTGGACAGTGTCTAAATTGATTTTATGAGTTTCTACGAGAACATGGATTAGTAGACACGATTTATTTTCACCTCTGCAAATATGTTCCATATGTTCGTTAAAGTTAATGTAAAGCAACGATCTCCAACAAAAGATGGCAGCACTACCTCTGTATATGTCTAATGTATTTTTCTCGCACGAAATTTCAATGCTGCTTCTACAAATTCAAGGCTAGAGAGTTCTAACTTTCAGGGAAGAAAGTTCATTCATAACCAATTCAAGAGTTCGATCAATGCCGATTTTTTTATTTTCGTTTTTCTTCATTGTTGAAATCGCTTGATAGTTGTTGCGAATATCAAACAATGACGCACTTTCAACAATGAAGAAAACCGAAAATAAAAAATCGGCATTGATTGGTTATGAATGAACTTTCTTCCCTGAAAGTTAGAACTCTCTAGCCTTGAATTTGTAGAAGCAGCATTGAAATTTCGTGCGAGAAAAATACATTAGACATATACAGAGGTAGTGCTGCCATCTTTTGTTGGAGATCGTTGCTTTACATTAAACTTACATCTATTCTTAATGTGTCTTTTCTTTTGTCCCGAGTAGTTTTTCTTTCACAGCCACAGATCATGTAGATAACAGAATTGAGAAAAGGATATCTGAAATACTATTTTCTCTAAAGATTTGCAAGATTATGTGGACAATATTCATATGGAAGTTCCGATGTGTGAAGTTCAAAGAAAAGTTGTTAGTAACTACCAATGTTTAGAAAGGTAACAAGGTACAGAAGAACAATTGGAATAATTAGCAATTCTGTGTTGAGCAATATGAATATGTGTAAGCTTCCAGAGCACTCACTATATGTGTCACTTAGAGACCCACATTAAAGGAAGCGTATTAGAACATCTATCTAAGCAGGGATTATCCTCCTACCATCTCATTAAATCGAGGCCAACCAGGTCGTATCTAGACCTATTGAGATTTGTGGATAGATATCATTTAAACATTCCTCCAGTTAATTCAATATCGACCATCACTGTAGGCTGAACCTTTCATTATCATGTTGATTAAAAGTAGAAAAGTTGATTATATATTGAACCAAAGTTTTTTTAAGACAGCCTTGCTAGAATTTAGACATTAAATTTTGTACTTGACTCAGCACAATGGAGAACGCTTATTGTGGCCTTAACCCCTTTTCATAACAAGATCAACGTAGGGAAAGAATGGGGAGGGGGGGGATTTCCATTTTTAAGAAAATTGAGTTTGCACTCGTGCACAAATACTACACAATGGCAGCTAACCGCTCAGAAAGTTTCAATCCGAAAGCTTTAAAAAAAAAAAAATTACAACAATTTTAAGAAAATGAAATACATGGGAGAATTGGACTTTAAAATGCGTTTTACGAGAAACCGCTTTTCACACACATTCCCCGTTCTTTCCCTGAACACTTCATTTGAGGCTGTCCCTCCTGGATGTGCAGTGGTAATACAGTTGAATATTTGAAGTAATATCGGAACTAATAGGAGAAGTAAACTATTATTAGAAACTGTATTATAAGTATAGTAATAAGTACAGTAAATGTAGTAGTAGTGGTAGTGGTGTTAGTATCTATTAGTAGAAATAGTATTAGAAGTAGAAGAAGAGATGGTAGTAGAGGTTGTAATAACAGTAGTAGCAGTACTAAAAGTAGTAGTAGAATAATAGTTTATTTAGTAATATTATAAGAAACAGTAGTTGAGATAGTAATGATTGTATTAGAAGTATAGTAGTAGCAGCAGCAGCAGCAGCAGCAGTAGTAGTAGTAGTAGTAGTAGTAGTAGTAGTAGTAGTAGTAGTAGTAGTAGTAGTAGTAGTAGTAGTAGTAGTAGTAGTAGAAGAAGAAGAAGAAGAAGAGCTAGTCAAGAAAAGGACACAAATAAATTTCAAAAATAATTCTTATTTTAATGTGAATATTTATTTTTCAAGTTCACGCACATGTTCACGGTTTTTGTTGTTCACTTTTGATCTAACATAAATTACATAATCCCCATTCATGTGCAAACCTTGTTGTCCTTCGTTATTGTCAATTATAAGACAGATGTCTCTGGCTAGAAACATATTATTTTGACTTGGATTGTATAAAAATACTCTCTTACTGTAGTATCCCTCCTGACCTCTTCTGTTTGTTAGGTTCACCCCTATCATTTTCGAAACGGAAACTCTTCATCTCGGTATTACGAAACTGCCAATTACTCCTAATATTTCCCGGCAAACGCTTCCGTTTTCTCTCTTGAACCAAATAACGGTGTTTTTGGACTCCATAAATTTATATTGAACGCAATTATTTTCTCTTTCACAACTTTCAACATTTCCACTGTACTGTTTAAATGCCGGCGTTGGTATATGGCGACCCCATCGCCCCAATCAGCTCTTGCTGGCTGCAATCAGCTCTGTCAGCTATAACATCGTGGGACCATGGTTGTCTCTCCGTTGAGAATGATGAACCTCTTAGTTGCGTAGGAAGGGGGCCAGTTTTTGGTTTCGAACTCAAGACCTCCTAAATGCGAAGCCAACGGTCAACCAAATGAGGAAAGCCTACTCGGTTCCAATGTTGCACTTCAATTCTACCGGAGCTGATGTCTTTTGAGTTGCACCTTTTGGGTATCCATTATAAAGAACTGGTATACTCTTTTAAAGCCCATAAACAGACCAAAGCGGTCAGTATGGTTACGGTGCAACCTAATTATTTTGACGTTTACCCACATAATTACAAAACAGCTAAAGAAACAAGAAATATTTCTATTTTCAAAAGTGTTAAGAATCATTTATACTACTGAATGACGTAGGTTTTAACCATAAGCAATGTTGATACCTCCCTTCCTCCTGATTTGTCAACTATACATTGGCGGAAAATCAAAATGCACGTCTTTGAATTTGCTAAGAAAAACTGTTTTATCTATATTTAGACACGTGCTTAGCTACATACCGTTTGAAGAAGAGACCCTCTCTTTTCACTATCAATAACAGTTGCAGCCATCTCATGAAAGTGGGAGGAACAAATGTTAAAAGCACTCTAACTTCAACACCATTCCAATACATACGAGAACACAATCACAGGGCGAGCATGAAATAAAATGACAATTCACAACTCACTTAAATCACCAAGGCAAAAACTTTGCAAGACTCTTCACTGGAGGACACTGTCTTTCAAGACAAGAAGTCACTCTCGTAAGACTGGGGGACAGTTTGATGGACCAACACTCACCCTTCGCTATTTTCTAGACAGAAAGGGGAAATGAGTGTATAGTCGGAAGGAGACGAAAACGAGCACTTGAATGTTTATCTCAAATGGACGTGTGGTGTGTACTATTTCTTTTCTACAGCATTGGACACAGCAGGAACTATGGAAGGGGGAGGGGGGAGAAGGGGATGAAAGGCCCCCAAGAAGTTGTGAAGAAAATGCCTCATCTGGCTAGTGCCGGAAGGTGACCACAAATCACAGGGGTAATGTTTTCCGAAATAGGTTTACCTCGTTACAGCCTCCATAACGAGCACTGGTCAACGTGACGTCATTTCCACCACATGTAAGTGATTTCGTCACTGTTCCGAGTGACTTAAAGTCACGAATTCCAATTCACAGTGAGAGTGATGAGTGAATAAAATGTAATTGAACAAAGTTTCTCCGGTCCCCTCTTTGTATTTATTTAAAATAATAATAATGTAGTTAATATTATTTCTTTGATTTAATGTTTGAAATAGAATGAACTATTAAGAGATTTTATATTCGTATTTCGTATTTTTTCTAGCTCGTTTGATTTACTGTATATACTATATTAATTCGATTTATGTTAATGGGCGGAGGCAGGTAACTATGGCCTATCCACGTCAGATAAGTGAAGGATGATGTTTCTTGACGAGGACCATTCTGGTAAAAGTAATGGAGAAACTAGCGGCCAAGTCTTCAAGTAACATCCCAACATCCGCCTCGTGCAGCTGGGGAATTCTCTGAAAAGACGGTCAAGATAGCTGGCAGTGGAACTCGAATCCGCTTACCTCGCCTGTGCCGATCAGAAGTCGGCAACATTAAACACACAAGCACGTCTGCTGGTCTGCACGTTTCTATAAATCTGAATCTGAATTTATTTATGTCCTTTAGGCATATAAGGACAACACGTTCCTAAAAACAATATTATGTTCATTATTTTCAAATGTGTGTGTTTTAGGAAGAATCACAAGTATCACAGGCATCAGATTCGGACTGTATTTAGGAATAGAAATATCACTGCAAGCACAGGTAGAATTACTGGATCGCTTCAATATATAAAATTTCTTAACAACGAAATCACACGAAGATTCAGATGCTTCACACAAGTTAAGTTTTCGACCACAATTGTATACGATAATAAACAAACACTAACAAATATGAACCAAATATGCGTAAAATGAAATACGTACCAGGAAACATGATACGAGCGTAGTTTAAATAGTCAATGCATATTTTCGTGAAAAATGGGGACAAGTAAACATTAATTGACTGATTAATTAATAACTCATATTGTAATGGGAATGCAATATATGTCAGTAAGACACATAGCTACAAAAGCAAAACAA
>JAGDQP010025332.1:0-27026 GCA_022664845.1 Lepisma saccharinum | reverse complement strand
TACATGTAACTGATTTCAACAAGTGTCAATTTGGATTAAATTATTACGGAGCACGTTCTCTCTGAACTAATATGAATAATACTTTTTCGCTCCGAACTACATGTTTTTCACTGATTTTATCCTGTTCCTAATTCTCTCGTTGCCGTTCACTGACAAATGTAGCAATGCACTGGAAGTAACTTCTTTTGTTCAACATGGCTTATGTTTGTCACAATCCGAATGATAATGCCACAAAACCAGTCCATTCAACTTAAAAATTAAATATATATGGAATTCCATATTGAAGCGGTTCGAATATATCTCCATACAGTCTACACTACGAAACAAAATAACTAGTTCACTCTTCTCGAGTCTTTATACTAGGTTTTCTCCTTATATTCTCTGTCCTTGGCTCGATCAAAGCTTCACTACGCACAACATCAGTGTTCCCAAGTCTAATCATCTTTGCTTCCCATTGCTGAAGTTCTTTTTTATAAGCCACCATATCAGTTTTTTATGATTCATTGTACTTAGCTTTTTCCTCTTCTGGAAGACCTTTCCACGCCTGTGTAACCTCCTCCAACCAGACCTTAAATGATTTCTCTCCCCTATATGGTGCTTTCAGCTTCATAAAAGCTACGAAAGCAGTGGGTGGCCTTTTGGGGCGTCCAAATTCTCTTTGTCTCTTTTTAAAATGTCTTTTCTCCTTAGCTGCTTGTATTTCTTCTTTTGCTTCCTTTAACATTTCCTTTTGCTCATCGGTTAAATGCTTCTCATATTTTATTAACTTCGATGCATACTCCTCAAGCTCTTTTTTGTACTGAACAGCCAGTTCTTGTTTCGACTTTTCATCAAAAGCTTCCCAGTGCTTAGCCGCCAGACGTACAAGGTCTGTAGCCTTCGCACTAGGATTTTGCTGTGCCAAGCTTGGACGGACTTGAGCCACAAATCGTAAATACGGTGACAAAGGCTTTTTAGGTCTGGGTGGTAATCCCAATTTTTCCTCCAGACTCTGCTTATACGTTGCCCTCTGCGTACGAATATTCACTTGATTTTTTGATTTAGATTTGATAATTCCATTTTCTCCTTTCCTAACGTACCATTTGAAAAACTGACTCAAAAACTTCATTTGTAGATTCGTGACAAGTGCCTTCACATGCCTGACCAGGTTTACTTCTTTCTACGAATGTGCTTGTTCCTTTACCGCTACATCAAAACTGAACGAAAATATGACGCTGCCTTTCCAAACCTCGTGACTTATAATCAATCACACATCAGGGTCAGAAATGAATATTACTATATCAGAATTAAGTATGGACTAGGTCAACACAATATATCAGCCTTTTATACATACATGCATGAGTTAAATAATGATCTTAAGTTTCCTGAAGCATACAGCACCCGACACATTCCCCAGCGCAGCGCCATGCTGCCTCAGTCGACAATCGGCAATTGGAAGGAAGCAGCTGCTTGGCACTCTTATCTGTCATTACATACAAGTAGCTAAGTCATGAGAATTTCTGTCAATACTGAAATGAGACACTCTTGATGAACATGGTTAGCGAACATAGAGAGCTTGTTGCCATCTTTGTTAGTCGAAAACAATGTTTTTGATTGGAATAAATGGGCTAAGTGGACGGGACTATGCTGTGAAGTTTGGCTCCATGTTCTTGGCAAAATCGCATTTTCTCTATTAGAACATCTTTGGTTAGAAACTGAAGGCACAAGGTCTGGCAGCATCTGTCGCCACTATCGAGGTATACGTGAGAACTTGTAGCAATCACTTATTATTATTTTCTTTGGTGTTGCCTTCTCAGTGAGAGAGTATGAGTGAGAGAAGAGATTACAGGTGGCGCCAGGTGCTAGGAGGAAACTTACACCTACCCGTTAGAGAGAGCGCTTATATTAGTGATCAATAGACACAGGACCTGCTAAAATTGGAAAGTAACTGCACTGTTGACATTTAATATATTTCAGCTAAAATTTACCAAGGATAGTTAAAATTGCCTAAATGGTGTTCCCACCGAGCGGCAAAGAAGCTGTGTTGATTATTCAGAACTAAGACTAAGGCTGGCTTTTCATGTAAGCATGCATTGCGTGCGATTTGGCTTCGTAACCAACAGATATACATGTCCACATATTTCTATTGGCTACTCATTCAAATAGCAAACGAAGAACGCACCGAGCACGTACATGAAAAGGCGCCTTAGACTAAAAGTGCAGCACGTGAGTTGCACGAATATACACTGTGAAGTCATATCAGTTGACACAATTCTGTACTACTTCACATTTGAGTGCAGTGAGCATTGCCTACACGAACAAACCAGTTAATTACATATTAAATAGGAATAGGATACCAGAATTATGTCAAATGATTAAAATGGAACTATTTGATTCTTGAATCTAACCCTTCAATTCTTAGCACCTGTAGCCAGTCTTTAACTTATAATAGTTATAAAACGCTTTTAAAGAGAACTTTCATTAACTTACGTGGGACATCCTGGTACTTCAAGAACAAACGTAAACAAGCAATGAGCCATGACAAACAATATCATCACACACCAATGGGGAAGCAGAATCACACAATCCTGCATTGCACAAGCTATCCTCGACTGTAAAAGAAAATGGAAAACATTGGTAACTAAAATGTTTTAATTAAATTACTAAAATGAAAATATATGTACTATTTGTTTAGGTTTAACGACTTTAGAAATAAAACATGATATTTCTCTTTACATTCTTTTCAGACATCAAACATTTCTGCTTAAGAAGTCTAATTACATTACACTCTGTATTAAAATATTTCGAAGACTATTATTAAACGGTTGTTCAAATAGTTAGGTACTCCGCTGTGTAGAGGTCATCACTGCGCCCATTATGTAGCAGCACCTAAAGTTCCGGGCGCAGTAGTGACCTCTACACAGCGGAGTACCTAACTATTTGAACAACCGTTTAATAAGTCTTCAGAACGCATTGCAGGTAAACTGCCCTTATCCTCTCTCTGTATACATATGTACTTGGTGGTACTACTGATCAAATCTAAGAATATACCCTCTAACTATCACTATACTTAGATATATAAGTATGATTATTTTTACCTCGGGAGTATTGTATTCTCGTCTCGTGAGTAGAAGGCAGATTGTGGTCACAACGAGATAACAGACGCCAAATCTCTGCAAAACTCCGAAAATTCTTATATGTTCGAGATTCGGGCCAACGCCATTCGTGTTCAGCATTAGTCCTAGTAAGAACAAAATACAGGAACGCTGAAACGAAGAGTTTAAAATATTTAGATGTTGGATCTGTTTGTTCTATGGTATAAATAACATATTGATTACACAACAACTTTGTCACATTTTTACAATGTAATTATTAGGTATTAATAGGCATTTTTCCTAATGAATGTGTACTAAGATAGTAACCATAAACTAATGTAATAGATATTAAGAGACTCCATACTGGGGTTTCTGCCACTTTCTTATATTTTTTGAAAATTAAAGGAAGTCGCATGTCAATATCACAATTCCTGAAAGTGGAAAGGGTGAAAGTTAAGAAACTTTGAAGTGATAACTGCTGTACAAGAGTTTAGGGTTAAAAGAGGGTATCTACAAAATTGCAACTTTCGGGAGAGCCCAAAATGGTCGTGAGCTTACATTACCTCTTATGGTGTCTGTATATCTTGCTAACAGCTTATCACATCGAATGGAAATATGCTTTTTTGTCACAAGCTAAAGCTTGAAATATACTTTAAAATTATACAAAAAGCTAAAAATAGGAATTTTGTAAGGACGCTACTTTGACCCTAAGCCCTCGTGTAAAGAACTTATTTTAGCCCGCATATTTTATTGCTTAACCTATGAAGCTATGTTTTGTGGACAGTCTAGTGTTAAAAAGTAAGTTCTGTACAACAGTTATCTGAGATCATAGAGTTCTTTAACTTCCCACTTTCCGAAATTGTGATGTGGTCGTCAAACATCCCACAATTTTGAAAATAAAAAAATGGACATGAACGCACTGCAGATTCTATAATTCAAATTAATACACTAACTTGTATAATACTTAGTATTCTACCAGTCGTTATTTTTAAGGTAAGAATTAAACACAACGGTCGAGACTGCTTTGCAATTCTATATTTTAATGTGAGCTGTATGTTCGCTGAGATAACAACCCAGATAGCATCCAAACTTGCAACAAGTTTGTAGGATGTTTGGATTTGCAAGTTTGTACGAAGTTTGGCATTGTAAGTCAGCAAATTTACAACTTGACAGGGGGACAAAGTTGGTACACACCTTTCACGCCAAACTTCCTACAAACTTGTCCGTTAAAATCAAGCCTGTGGCGAAAAAAAAAATCGTATAGATTGGGGTTCGAATCTAGAACCTTCAAATTTGTTTATTTTCGTCACTCTAACCACTACTGTATCGCGCCACTCCTGACTGGCTTCTATTTTACAAGTTATTTTATGTTACGAAGACAGGTTCTGAAGTAAATGCACGGATATTGGCTGAAATTCGAAACTGGGAAAGTTTATTGATCCATTTTCAGAGCTATGGAGCCTGCTTCGTTGATTAAGCCTACTCTATAATATCATAATGATGTGTATACTTAACTGTTCGATGTTGGTTTGCCAACATTTAAAAAAAAAAAAAAGGTTTGTAACAAGTTTGACGTGCAAAGTTTGTAGCAAACTTGTCATTTGTCAACTAGCTTGCTGTGCCATCCTAATAAAGGATAACCGTTCACGGATCAGCACCGCTACATGAAGCTGCTTTATCGGTTCATGGCAAATTAGTGTAACTATTGAATTACTTCATTATTTAGTGTGTAAGTTCGTAGATTTTGACAGTCTAGAAAAATAGATTTAATATTTGCATTTCGTTACCAAGCTACCACAACATTTGAGATAAGAAAATACACTACCACCTCTCGAACTGCAAATCAACTTCAAAACAAATGACACCGGCATAATCCGTGAAAATTTTCCATGACTTTTGCCGATCTGCAAATATCAACACGTTGAAAATCACTGGTTTGGAAGAAAGGAAGGTTGATACACCAAATGTGTCTGAGGTTTGCAGTTTGTAATTGAAATTGAAACACAAATTTCCATAGATTTGGAGCTTTCAATACCGACAATATTGTAAGAAAACACTGCCGTCGGTTGTAGCTATAACAAGTTTACCTTATTAATGATTGAGTCTTACAAAAACGGGTATTCCTGGCATTACCTCATTTCTCACATCCTTCATTCACTTTTAGTATATCGACTGCTATTAAAAACAATACGTACCCGTAAAACGTTCAAAAATATTTTGTAACGAGGTACATTTTTCCGCAATTGAGATCTCAGCGAGATTGGAATACACACTCCCATGATCCACATGAACCTTCGAACAGGAAAGAAAAAGAAAATATCGTAAATAACAATAATAAGAATAATAATATCTATGAGACAACTGGATAATATACAAAGGATAACACCATAACACATTCATTAACAGAACTGAAAGTTTTGAGTTAGTATTAATGAAAGTCCATCAAAATAATAAATGATTTGATGTTCATCTTTTCATATACTTGTGTTCCACCATTAAGCCTTATCTCGAATGCAGATTTATCTATTCTTTGTTGAAAGATCTTATTTCTATAAGATTCATTTTTAAAACCTTTAGTAACGTAGTCCAAAGATAAGCCCGCTTGTATTGAGTCCAATAAGTACTCACGGCTTTTTATAATAATGAAAAAGCTTAAAAAATAATGGTGTTGCTGGAGGAATCACTTTTTCCTATTCTTTTGTTTTTGATAAGTTTGAGAGCTTTCAACATTGTGACGATGCTCATCCCTGGTGGATTGGAGAGAGCAGTTCATCGCCTCTGTTGATGGCAGGCTGAAATTGTCAATGCTTCTTCAAATTGTCGTTTTCTTGTGTAGGAAAAGTGATTATAAAGGAAGATACAGCCTCTAAACTAACCTCTTAGCCAGGGCTGTAGTCGAGGGTATACGCAGGTATACGCCGTGTACCCTTCAATCAACCTTACACATTAGCGTAGGGGAAAGGGGGCAAATGGCGAACACCATAAAAGTTTCCGCGCTACGTCAGAAGGTCAGCACTAGTATTGCCACGTTCAGGACGATTCAGTACTGTTAACTACAAATGTATTCACCATTATGAGCCGAATTGTGGAAGCAAGCGGGGCGAATGTGTTTATGTACAATTTTGCTATAAGATTTCATGATTAAATTTTAAGAGTTAAGTAGACATTCTATATTTTATATCCTTATGCACTGGATAGATGAAAAGAATAATTTTTGATAGAAAACTTTTTATTATTGCAGTGTTTGTTCCACGTTTTTGGACAAGTTCTATGACGATTCTGTAATGGCGTCCCTGGCGGACAATGGCGAGTACAAATAATTGAGCATATCCACTATAGGGACAATATAACTGAGAAAGCGGGAAGTGTGTACTACCAGGAAAGGAACAATGTGTATGAAACAAGCGCCTACAAACCGAAACATAAAAATACGAGTTGGTAAGTAATTAACTAAAGAAGAAACCTTAGAAAGACGTTTCTACCCTGCCCACATATAGACGAAACAGTACGACCCTTATTACAATCAAAACCAACTCAACTACAGTAGACATCAGTCAACATTCAGAATAAAACATTATAAGAAAAAAATGTGCGTGAATAACTCCTACAGTGGAGAGTCCAACCAAACCTATCTCCTAAACAAACATGAAGCAACAGACCCACTAGGAAGACCTGACTTCCTACAAAACACAGAAAAGCAATACTAAAAATACTATAGATAGCAAACTTGTATTCTAGCACAAACGGTACAAAAAGCACGAAGAGTTGCAGACAAATGAGAAAACTCACAAGATCCGGGTACTAGAAGGAGATCTAGATGCGCAAATAGTCAAATGTATCAACTGGACAAATATAGGTCCAAACCCGGAAATAAATTATGATTTTTTTTTTAATTCTCAGGATTTCTTCATATTACCATTATCCTACATCATATCCCAAAAGTCCTCAACCGTCTGACGCTTGCGTCATTCAATATGGCCGGAAGGGAAGGGAATAAAAAAATCTACTTACTTACTCCATACATCGAGAAGTCCAATTTCTCCCTTACTTTTGAAAACTTAAGTCAAATCTCATATTACTCAAGACCTGCACTAAGAGACCTCCTAGACTAACAAAAGTTCTACTCAAATTGACTGTACACTACAGAATTATTATGATATTCAACAGATTGAGATAAAATGCTGACACGCTTTCGTATAGTTACCCCAGTAGCACACATACGTGTTTTCAACGTTGATTTTAGGTTCATTTCGTTGATTAACCGTTATCGGTTGAAAAAAAAATACGTTAAAAAAAACATGGTTCAAGAAAGACATCATTGCGTTCATAAGATATTAATACAACGTGTATTCAGTATGTTATTTTCAAATTGGTATAGATTTTGTTTAATGTATTTCTTACTAATGTTATGTCAAAAAAATATAATTAAAAACTAATTGAATGACACAAACCAATTCTAGTGTGCGCGGGAAAAACAGTGTAAGTCAGAAATTAGGCAAAATGAGATGAGTTAACATTTGAGATCTGTATGTGATGCCCCATCTTCGGTTAACTTAGTATAAGTCAATTCTAAACGTGAGTTGAATAATCGCTTCTTTGTACTTTTAGAATACGTGGTATCTTATGGTTGGCAGGGAAGATGAAACTTGTCTCCTGAAAAACTGTTTTCTGACTTATACTGTTTTTCCCGCGTACGATAGAATTTTTATGTTCTCATGCGCACGTTGAAAACAGACTGAATTTTAAACTATATTTCAGCGAACATTTAATTTCGTTAATAGGGTGTTAATGTGAAGTGTTTTCAACTATGAGATAGATTTTGATATATATGTGTTTTTCTAATACGACATATTACACTTATTGAGAAATACAAATTTAATACTGCAGCAATGGCCAAAGTGTTAAAGAACAAATGCGCATAACAAAGAAAGAAGGGAAGTATTCTTTGTTCTTATTCTTACATGATGGTGAAACGACGCGAGCAGCTGCATTCTAGACTACCTGTTAATAGATACACTAAAAGAGTAATGGACTCGCAAGGTGGACCCATGGATAAGTGGTCAATGTATCGAGTTACCAACGACGAATGCACAACGGACCAGATTTGAATCCCACAGCAGTGGTTGGATAATTTACTGTTGGAAAATTCAGTTTATGATGATGAAAGCAACGGATAAAATGAAACTAAATATGTGTATACCAATAGACAGCATTTATGCTCTGTTTTGGCCAAGTTAACCCGTTTTTTCATAGTTTCCTCTCAACCATTTTTCAACGTCGAATAAACCGTTGAATAGGTGGACATTTACAACGTTAAAATAACGTATCAGTACTAACGTTTAATCCACGTATTTTCAACGTTTGTGTTCTACTGGGGTATACCCTCCTACCCTTCTCAATATTTTGTTCCTGATGAAGTGGTACCAAAAATATTTGACAGTGATAATCTCACCGGGGTAATTGGGAAATTAAATAAATAAACGAAACGGAAATAGATGGTATACGCATCATTGCATAGGGGAAGGACGATGAATGGCGATCACCTACACTTTTAATAAGATTACACCAAAAATATTTGATCAATTTTAGAAAACAAGATAGCTGAAGTAAATATCAGACTTTGCTCTACGATATGGTCATTAACATTTGGAAATTGTTTCAAAACTAACTTGAAAAGCTGAGTCTTAATAAAAGCCTGTACTGTTCGTGATTGTCTTACCCGGTCGGACAATGGCGAACAGGATTTCGTTAATTTTCAATATGCATTAAATTACATTTTACAAATATTTCTCAATGAGTATGGCAAAGATAAATTATAAGATATACAAGCACGAGGTTATTTGATACTTGAACACAATAAAATATAAAGGAATTAAGGTTTGAGTTCTTTCCTATTTTTCAGTGATGGACCTAGGACTATTACAGTAATCACATAAGTATGGATGTTTTTTCTCACCCACTACATTCAGCACACAGGCTTGCGCACGGGTGGTACCACTGGCACTACCAATTAATCTGCAGTACGTTTATTTTCCGGAGAGAATATTTCGTTATATAGTTATAACACACTAAAAGATGGGCGAGATAGGACATCCTGCGTGTGAAATTGAATACTCCAATGTTAAGAGGAACTAAGTAAAAAGAAAAGAAAACTTTCAGGAGAGTATAAAAACGTTACCAGTTAAACTGTATTTTATAAAATGAAGAATCACATTTCTGGATCTGATATGAGTCCAATGAAGATATTTTTTCACAATACTGAGTATTCAAATACTCATTTTTTTTTTAATTTATGGCGAAATTTCAAAATTTGGTTTGCTTCATTTTAACGTAGTCCAATAAAAAAGGAAGCAATGACTGAGTTATGTATGTTAATATCAGTGTTATAGTGGACTCTTTATTCAAAAATAAATATTTCAAACTACATTACAAGTCGATATACAAATAGTTTTATAATTATAACAAAATAAGGTTATTTGTGCTTTCTAACAAGTAACAAAATGTAGGTTTCTGCTTGAACCTTACCACTTCCTTGAACGTGTTGTACTCTTTTAGGCAAGCCAGTATTTATCTTTGAGGCAAGCTATACACGATACTGGTCGCCAATCCTAAAATAGCGCCTGTTTGCGTATCTTATATCTTGCTTTTCTGCTCACTTTTATTGATATTGTGAGAGAAATTTTATGCTCTTTAGGTTATACTGTAGTGAAAGTCCCTAATCAACAAACCATTGGGATGTGAGAAACATTTGCCTAATGTATAGAAATCGATCAAAAACAATAAACTACTCGCTAATAGGAGTATATCGTCACTGTTTTACAAAAAGGGAATAACTGCCATTTTTAACAAAATTGTGATAATTGCACTATTAAACTGGAAAAGGAGGTCCTCATAACTACGCAAAAGGGGTGGTTAACTACATTCCAACCAATGCAAAGTTAGCGAAAGGAATAACTAATCGAAAAGATGGCAGAATGGATGACGTTTCTTTCCTTAAAATGTCAGTTATACCCTTTCTGCAAAATAGTGACGATACGTAAGATGTACATACCATGGAAACACTAAATCAGCAATCTGGAGACCATTCCATGTTGCATGCTCCAGAAACCAGTAACCTCCTGCTCCATCGTTGACAAAAATCATTACTATAATACTAAGTCTGCAAATGAGAAAGAAATTACATTCAATTCTAAATCTGAATCGTTCTGAATCTACACAAGAAACAGAAAATACAATTGGAAGCACTTTTTTTCCTATTGACTTCCGTATTGGTAATTAATCATGAACAAGTGTTATACGAGGGCTATTTAGAACATCTACACGAAATATCATTTATTTTCATGCATTGATCGCAACAGGGCACGCATTTTGTATCATTTTCTCAAGTAAAGTAGCCGCCTGAATAGTAAACCTCATCATGCACATGAGTTCATTCTTGTACAGAACAGACTCTCATGACCGTATTTCCGTGACACGATTACGTACAAAGAAATTTTTATATGAATTCTTTTTCAAGCAAAAAGTCCCACACTTCTATTCTGTGACTTTGTACAAGCTTATTGGATCACTCTCGAAAAGAAGGCAAGAAGGCAACATTTCTGTAGTAGTAGAACACCCACAATTCACTCTGACATCATGGATGATTACATTCAAACTTCACCAGGTGACGTCACAGGCCCACTCTCACCATGTACTCTCCTCGTGGCCAGTCTGCTCCCGACCTCAAACCTCTTCAATCTTCTCCCTAAATGAGTTTTGCCTTGAACTTTTAACTACCAGATTAAGTCCAGTGGGCTATTTTAAATATTGCGGATTATTAATTACTTTTGATATATCTTTGGCAAGTTTTATTCTTTATTACTTTATTTTACGAGTGATAGTGATAGGTGACGTGAATCAACATGAATATTGTCGTTTCAAAACTAAATTTTGAAATGTTATGACACAACTGTGTGATGTGTGTCTGATGTCTGAACTTTACAACTATTGTTCATGGCACAACGAACTGGAAGCGAAACTAACTTTTCAAATTGAAAGAGAAAATGATAAAGCTACTCTCTAGGTTTCACGGCGGAACGTCGTAAGTATGAGGCAGAATGTCGAGAAACTCAGTCAGTAAACATGCTACAAATATTAAGTCCATGACACTTTCAAAGTAATATTGTTTTACTTACCCCCGAAAAGTATCCAATGATTTTATTCTTTTCCGTGCCGGTGGACAATCATCATCTGGTTTTGCGTCAAACGAACCCACTCGTCTTCTCTTCACGCGGGCAAAAGCAAATTGGCAGATTATAACAAGAATTGCCAAACACAAGAAGAACAGAAAACAGACAAGAATCGCTGTAAAGAAAAGGAAGAAGTTGTAATGGGCTCAACCGTATTCAAGATTCGAGTAAAAGCAAGATATTTAGAGACCTTATGATTATTATGGAAACACTTTTGAATGTGACTACCATTTAATCACTACATAGATCTTTTACAACGGACACTACAACGTACCAAAAGCAATGAACAAAATCCAAAGTATTAGCTTCACCTGAGATATTGAATTTACCAAATAGCAACCATTACAATATGAACGTATTTCTCTGCAGTAATTGAATCGAAGAAATTAACTATTTTAAATGTATATCAGTTCAACAGTACGCAAAGTTACCATTCTACAAGAATACCATATCTCATAAACCAATACTTGAAACACAAGAATAATTCACTAACCAGAAATGCCATTCATCTTACATAAGACATTCGGACAAAAGAATATCGATATTACTTCCCTATGTTTTTATTGGGCTTGACTATTTATTTCCTAACAACGTATCGACAACAGTAATTTTATCGATATAATCAATCCAACCCCACAGCTAAGATGTAAACCAGGTAAAATCCAAGGAGAACACAAAAAAGCCGCGCCAGTTGCTACATTCTACCAGAAATTATCAACCCATGATAGCTGAATTAATATAACTTCCTCTACTTCACTGCTACATACAAGCAATGAAACAAGTTAGGTTGGATAGACTACTAAGACACGGTAAGTATTCGTAATTATACCATCATGACCATAAAACGTAACACGTTAAAAATTTCTATAAGCTCAATCCTAAAGAAACATGCACGCATTTAAATAAATAAGTAATCAATATCATAGTTGGTAAGAAAAAAATAGAATGCATCCTTCTATCATTAATTGAAGAACATATGTTCAACTTACGTAGATATATGTTGACAGGTGACTTTGCTTCGTGAAATTCGCAGAGATAAGTACCACTAAAGAATTCGGAAGTTACCCTCAGGTCGTAAACACCAAACTCACCCATATCTGTTGGAATTTCACACGCAACATTCCTAGAAGCCAGAGGTAAGGAAGAAAGTTAAATTAAAATAACAACATAAATGTTTTTATGCTTATTACTATTATGTTTTATTGGATAACAGTTAAGAATATCAACGATGAATTCATTCACCATGCAACTATTGATACTTAATTGGAAAATACATAAATTGCTGAAGGGATAAAATAGGAGAGACAGAGACCACATGGCTAGTTGATTCTTCGAATACTCGGAGTCTTCTTTGTTCTTGACTCGACTTATCCTTGGCTTAACCAGAAAGCCATTGCATCCCGTTTCCCCAGAGAATTTCCGATCATGAGAAGTATTTTCAATAAGGAGAGGATTCCTTTGTTGTTCTGAATGCCCTTTCCACCTCCGTGGAACTACAGAGACTACTTCCATGATTTATCTTGTCTGTTTGATAGTTTGTAGCTTTAGAAAGTTTTTTTGTTTATCCACGACATTTCGAAAACAATTCAGTGTTATTTTGTATTTCAATACTTCACATAACTTGTGTAAAGTTTCTTCTTCCGATCACAAGAACAAATTCGCTCACTCAGAATTTGACACGAGTTTTAATCAACATTAGAAACACCCCCATAAGAAAGATTGGCAATTAAACAATAACAACAATAAATAATCATCTAGATGCCTAGCAAAGAGTACTGTATTGCAAATGATTCACGGAAATTGTCTAAACATCTGTAGACAATGCCTTTATGGAAAATTCAAGTATTAAAGAATAGAAAACGGGAACCAGAAACCAGTAACCTATGCTAATCAAAAACTTTAATAATTTGTTTTTAAAGCTATTGGCTTGGATGAATATACCGGTATTCATTAATGTGTTGTTTTGTAGCTTTACGGTATTTGAAATCTTTCTGTAGTAATTTTAGTTGATAAAATCATCTCGTTCTGGTCGTAACTTACAGAACTTTGTAAAGTTTAGTTTTCTATAGAAAGGAGAAATTTTAATATCCGGCCACGAGTCTCAGAAATCTAACAACTTGTTAGGGTAAACCAGCTAATGACATCAATCTGTAGCATATAATTACCGTAGAAGCTCACAAGAGCAAGATACATTTGGTAGCGTTTCTTTAGTATCAAAAGGCCAGAAAGCTGTTTCGAGTGCTCCATCGAATACCAGCGAAAACAGAACTGCATTAAAATCCATCCATCTAATATTTCACTGTTTGTGGTGTGTTTATCTGTCTGTAACCAGAGGCTCCTAGACGATAACGGCCAGATTAAAAATATTCTCCAGTCTATGTCGAATTGTAAGACTTCACGGGGTCACATCTTTTTAATGCGAAATTGTGAGAATAAGCTCACAATGTCCCATCATTTCTAACTGCAAACATTCATTATTTGCTAGTGCACATTAAAAATTGAAACGGTTCTAAAGTCTACACCAAAATCTAATACTTTCTCCCCGAGAATTCGAAAACATGATACAAAAACCTACAGAGAAACTACAAATTTGAAACTTGAATAACTTTCTTATTTTTAAATACATCAAAAATTTTCAAACGGTTCTGAAGTATAGGCCTACGTCATTTATTTTTACCAAATTACTTTTCTCTGAGACATTAAATTGATACTACAATAAATTCGATATTTATCGTACTTATAAACCTTGAAATTTAATACGATACTACTAGATTTATTTCAAATTCTAAGGCTTTTACACTCAATAAAATTTTTGCTAACACATGAACAAAAACTTTAGAGGAATCTTGAAATTTTGAAACATAAATAAAGTCGCTGTTTCCTATAATGTGCGAAAAGTTTAAACAGCTTTAAAATATACATCAAGTTCCATGGCTATGTTTAGGAATAATCAATATTTGAAAACTTTAAAATATTCCTGAAAAACATCCCCAAATTTGGAAAACAACTTTACTCTTTAATTATATAGCCAAAGATTCAAAAATGATGAACCGAACAGCATTTGGTAAAGCGTTGGCTTCACATTCGAAAGGTTTTATGCTAAGGTTCAGATCCAGCTACCGGACATCTTACATGAAGTACTCGTCACTCACACCAGACTAATAACAGGATGACACCATCAAACTAGGCGCTGGACGACTTCGTCATCACATCCCTATCTTATTCCAGCCTGAGCCAAAGATGCTTAAAACTGGACTTGTATAATAGTAAATAGATTTAACTAATAATCGGGTAATGGCTGAAACAAAGCAATATCTAGGTATTTGGTGGAACCGGGTAAAACACGGATATGGCTAGAACCTGCTTACACCGTGGTAAAGCTGGATCTGAATAAGGCACTTGAGGTAAAGAAGGCCTAACTAAGAAAGAATCGCCTATTGTCAGACTATAGATATACGCAATGTTTGTGTGTGTGTTCCACCTAGCAAATGTGGACTGTGTGCGTCCTGTCGTCTATCCTCTTTTTGCGATTATTTAAGTATATTATTTTCTCAGTGTGTCACACATTACAGTCGGGCAGTTGAGAAATGTTGTTGTTTTTGTCATAAAATACACTTAAATTACAAATGTCAAATAATTTCTTGTGATCATAATTCATTGCTGTTCCAATTATAAGTTACTTTTGTTTAATAATCAGAGTAATTAGTTTACCTGCTATGATTATCAGGAGATGTTGGTCCGTCTTGAATCGTCAATAATCTGAAAGTAGTTCGTCTCTTTGTAGAAACTACAAGAGGACCCCGACTTATGCTTCCTTGCGGCAGAATCGTCCCTACCAAACTGTATGGACACTAAAATGCAGAGAAAAGTAGAATTGAATTATATTTTCTTTAACTAAAATTGTTTGATATCTACGTTTATTATGCATATTTAGCATTTATGCACAGTTCATTTCGAAGCTCCATTTTCGATATAACTAATTCTTTAAAGTAGCGAAAATAAAAAAAATCTGAACTAGCTTAGAAAGACTTTTTGTCTGCAAACATCTTCCCTGGTTCTGATGATTGACATCTGGGATATTAACGTGAGTAAAATATGATATTCTACACTCTAAGAAATTCTTCACCCTCTCTGGAAATTGCACAAATGTAACACTGATGTAAGATTTGCATTAATTAGTGACTTTATGGCAAATAAACTTTGTGATTTATTCATACTCTTCCAATATTCTCCATCCATCTGTAGCTGCCAAAAATATCACAATAACTTATTACACACAAGAATTGAAAGGAAGCAAACAGAAACCCGTATTTCAATGTTATACTTCTTATTTGAAAACCCGTAATAAAGTACTGAATAAACTAAAATACCATAAAATAAAATACAAAACTCTGGCTATTCCCGTTTAATTAGTATCTTGGCTTCTGTTTTCTATTTCAGCAACTTATGAAATCTAATTCAGATCCAAAATGAAACTTTGGAACTCTTATTGCTTCTGAATAAAGCTTCTAGTGTCCACAATGCATAAAATTAACACATCCAGACGTGTAATCAACACTTTAACATTGATTTGATACAACTAGAAGTATCATTGATTTTATATGTAACTCACCCTAAAACAATCCTCGCTAAGGGAATACAAGTAAAGTGGTCTCAACACTCGCGAGGTAATATTCAGATATGCCTCATCCAATTTCAGATGTCTCATATCCAGGTCACGAAAAGTGTCCACCCCATCTTCTTCAATCCAAGTCATTCTTTCCTTCTTATGCACCTAGAAAAAAGCGGAAAGAATACAATTATTATACCATAATTACTAAAATGGCAAAATCACAATTGAAGAGTTACATGTAATATGAGTTTATGGGAGGTTAAACCCTTTTCCATTGAATTACTTTCCGTTAATTCTCCATGTCTTTAAGGATAATCTAAAGCAACGATCTCCAACAAAAAATGGCAGCACTATCTCCGTATATGTCTAATGTATTTTTATTGTTAACGAAATTTCGTTGCTGCTCCTATAAATTCAAGCCTAGAGGGTTCAAACTTTCAGGGAAGAAAGTTCATAATCAATTCAAGAGTTCGATCAATGCCGACTTTTTATTTTCGTTTTCCTTCATTGTTGAAATCGCTTCAGGGTTGTTGTGAATATCGAAACCTATAACAATGAAGCTCTTTCAACAATGATCATTAAAGAAATTTAAATATCGTCATCGATCTGCTCTTGAATTAGTTATGAATTTTCTTCCCTGAAAGTTTGAACACTTTAGGCGTGAATTTGTAGGAGCAGCAATTAAATTTCGTGTAACAGTGAAAATACATTAGACATATACGGAGGTAGTGCTGCCATTTTTTGTTGGAGATCATTGTTTTAGATTATCCTTAATAGTGTACCGACAATACTTCATCAGCAGAGTTCATGACAGGCTACAAGAACCTTTTGGTGTTAGTTTAGAAAGTTTGAAGCTTATTATCTCAAAATTTAACTTTGTGAGTTAGACTATATATTTAATATATTTAAATATTTAATTTCTAAATTGTCATTATTTTTTAGAAGGAAATCGTAAGAGAGTAAATTTTAAATTTTTACGTCTGTCTCAGTACATTATTTACTAGCAGAAGTGACGTCAGCATAGTCAGTGTCACAACAGGGAGTGAGCAGTTTGTTTCGCGTTAAACATGATGTATGCTTTTTCTCTGCGCATAAACCAGCTTTTGTAACCTATTCTCTTCCCGTGAATTGCGTAATATGTTGGAAATTTAAGCAAAAGGCAGCAATTATTTATAAGTACAACCCCCCCCCCCAAAAAAAACATAAATTCTTTGAAGAGAAGATGAAAAACGTAACTTGGGCAGGAAGTGAACCCGAGCCTCTCGGTCAGCAATTGCATGGTCTACCAATACGTCAAAGCCAGGAGCTAGGAGAAGATGCTTTGACACGCTCTTTATCCTTCTACACAGTTGAACAGAATGCTAACAGATGACAGTGTTCCCTGTAGTAACATTAGTTCCGGAAGAATTTAATGTACCGCAACAGTCCTAAAGTTTTGGCCTACGTCATTTTAGTGAGCAGCACAGAAGCACTTTAGGGAGACTCAAAACTGTTTTACGTTCAGTATTAGAGCAACATCGGGAAGTTGGCGCTTTATAGAAAATCTAAGCAGACGTTGTTGGTTTTAATCTACTAGAGCGCCATGTACTGAACCTGGACGATGGATGGAATCGATTCTGTGGAGCTAATCAAAATGATCCCTTCCGCAGATTCTTTCATTCGCGCCAGGAACGAACCTTTATAAAAACTGCCCCAGTCCCTGTTCGGGCGCCAAGTATTTTTTGTAGAGAGGTGAAAACTGATGACGCATGCGCTTGCGCTCTCTGTTCTGTGGTAGAAATAAAAGGTACGAAGAGAAATATAGAAAATCTCCAATAATTTTACCAAATTCCCTTTTGCGAACATTTAAAACAAATTGTTTTTCAATTGAATTATTTTTGTTAAACGACGTATGTGGATTGGATTTTTGTTGAATTTCATGAGTTTTCAAGCGTAGTGTACCACGCAACACAAGCTTGGTATGATGTCATTCCCAATCATCTTCGAATTGGTGATCTATTGTAATGCAGTATTCATTAAGCACCATGGGAGCATCGATCTGTATATATTCAGCAGCGGCGTAGCTTGATTGGTGCCCGTTCGCAAACACAATAGTGAGTGAGCGCTGCTATTATTGACCGGAATATCTGGTTTTCCGTTATTCTGAGCCAAATTGGAGAACTGAGGGTCCCACGGGGCTTACTTGCCAAGATATATCTTCTCGCTTACTCGCCGTAACGTATACATGAAAATGGTTATTCAGATTGTGTAGAGCCATGCTTAACAGCCGTTACAGTCAAGCACACAATAAGAGTCCTGAGACGTCATAGCTATTACGTCACCCACCCGCTCCACTGATTCATCTTAACAAGCGATTATTCACTTGTGTCGGAGATTGGCAGGGACACTTTGGCAGGTGCAGCCTGAGACGCAGGCACCGTTAGTCTCCCCCTTACGCAGCCACTGATATATTTATCTTGTCTTTGATTAAAATTGGGAGTGGGGCATGGTTCTCCTCCTCCACAACCCCAATGTTAGCAAATAGGTCATCGCTTAAATTGATTCAGTAATGTCCACACAGCACAGGTATATTCCAACTATATGCCAGGAATGTTCCTTGAAAAATACGGCTTTTCCGATACATACATGGCATATGCTTATCTACGGCAATTGCGTCACAGTTATCAATAATTTCTTCATCCTTTTAGTTCTTATAGCATTAAAATACGAGAACTAACTAATTAACTTTGTGTTCATGGATATTTTTATTCTTAATTATATGTTAGGAAAAAAACTATTGATTTGAGACCTATTTCAAATGTTTCATTTCAGAAACATTTCCGGAATAGTGGAAGTTAGATGGCCACTAAATATATATTTTTTTTTTTTTTACTGATGCATGATTTCCTGTAATATTAGCTTTATATGAGAGTACTTTCTGAATAATATTCACAATTTAAAAATAAATATTACATTGGTTTAAATTACTGACCTCTTGGAATAAGGCTAGCTTTCCTTGCAGGTGCTCGTTGTGTGCTTTGCTTGCGATTTCTAGGAGTAGCGAATAGCAACTCGTGTTACATGTAGAACACTATGACGTAGAGACTTAACAAAAAATAGTTCGTGTAGATACGAAGGTTTTTCATGTTGATAAATATTGACATTATTATTTGTTAATAGTTTTAAATACTTCACTGTAGCTGTATTGTGTGAATTGACATTCTTCCAGAGAATTTATGTTAAGTTTAAAATTGAACACAAGAAGTTAAATGGTTTTCCAATACAGCTACAGTGAAGAGTTCAGAAACTCATTACTTGGCGCACGACAGGTGTCATCCTCGTTACTGCGGCGGAAGTGTTCAGTTATATTAATGTTCTTCCAAGGTGCGCTTAATACTTTTTGGTAAAAAAAAAAAGTAAGAGACTAATATCCTGAAGTTCACTGATTATTTTAATTAAAGATATAATCAGATATTTACCCGAACTTACATCTACAAGTTAGTAAGACACTGAAAGTTAATTGGATAAATTCACGACATGAAGACATTGGAGCACTCATGATCAGAACTGACTGATATGATTTTAATAATATTTGGTCAGATTAAACCATATCACGCTTTTGGATGATAGGTTTTCGTGGCTGTAAGACCATAAAAACCAATGCAAAAAGTGTTTATAAACTGCATGAAAAATGACTGATGAAAACAATAAATGTTCGAGATTCTTGAAGGTTCTCGAACTGATAGTTTTTATATTATTTTAACCTATTCTTTATGAGTCATCACAATATCGTCTTTTTGTTTTGTGTGTATCAGTGTTTCTCTTAATGTCTTTGATCGTAATTTTCAAACTAGTAGGCATCGATATTCGTATAGTGCTGGTGTTAAGGTACTGGCACTACTGATAATACCGACAGATGCACTACATTCGTAAATTACAAAGACACTGACTCTCACATCCCATCATTGCATTATCCGATGGTCGTCTGTTCGAACTCTTACATAATAATTCATACAGTTGATGGGAAGAACATGATATAGAGAAATACTCACCCACGTGGTAAGTGTTATACAATAGCAAAGTGTAAGCAACATAAGATACAATATCACATGAAAATTTATAGACCCTGCGCTTAAGAATAATAATCAAGTGTGAACTAATCGATATCACAGTTACTGAACATTGCTTAATTTGAGTGTCATTACATTCTTTTATAATTTTGAGACCATTCTATTTGTTGAGCGAAAGCGATTAACTTGCTAATAAAAAGACTAACATAGGAATTCCTAAATGGATTCGACCGAACGTATGCGTTCGAATTAACTTACCTGCGAAGAAAATCTCATTTATGCTAGTTGTGCATGCCTTCCTCGATCTAACAAAGGAAGTCGGGGAAGTGGTACGCAGGGATCTGCATGTGTTATATATCGTTGGAAAGGTCACACCGTGTACACGTTCTCGCTTGAATGAGACCTGTAGGGGGCGTGGCGACTATTTGAAGATCCAAACAATGCACGCCCCGAAACACCAGAAAACGTGGACAAAATAGGAAGCTGTGTTTCAATGTATATGAGACTTGACATATATAGATTTAAAAGGTGACTGAGTACGAATCTGACATCACATTTGTAAAATTCAAAATGGCGGATCCAACATGGCGGACACAAATCACAAATTACAAAAAAAAAGCAAGCTATGGATCTGAAATTGAGTATATAGTACAGTTATGGATATTCGACGTCGCTAATTATGAATCTGATACCAAAATTTTAAAATTCAAAATGGCGGATCCAATATGGCGGACAAAAATTGCAAAAAGGATGTACATAACGGACATATGTGATGATTACACATGTAGTAGAAAAATACGTATAGTACATAACGGGGCAAGTAGGGGCAGCTGATTCGTGATAATAAAGAGGGAGTTTGTTGTAGTATACAACAGGGCTTTCAGCTAGAAAATGAAGTTTGTCCACGCATAGTGGTGTTTCGAGCCCCACTGCAATGGCAGTGAAAAAGTGCGCGTTTTGGATTATAAAATGTCTTTCTGGTATCACATGATGGCGTTTACACTTTGAACCCCCCTAGGGAACTGCTGTGCGTTACATGCGTATAAGAGGATGAGGGAAAGAGTGTATAATGACTAATGATAATGGTAGAGGTCAAAGAAACAGGCAACACAGGCTTTACGACAAAATACATAAGAACATGCAATGCAGGATTCTTTCTGCTTGCAGTAGAACTGACAAATGGACTCGTCGAAAGAAAAATTTATGTCCTTTACACCTTGAAATGGAACATATGGTACCTCAAAACCCGCTTTGTACCAGGCGTACGTAAACAAGGGGCGATACAGTGTCGATTGAAATTTGTTCAAAATGAGGCTATGAATTGCCAAGACATTGACACGCCTCTGCAGCAGTGCTTCGTTTCCTGTAAGGAAGGCATGTTCAGTGAACCGTTTCATAAAATCTTTCCATTGATGGAAGCGAAACACATCCAGTGGTTGCATGAAAGCAGTGGAACTTGGTGGAAGGATTTTTAATGTAATCGCAACACTGCCATCTTGGTAGAGTGTCTTTGACTTTTGAGCACTCCAGACATCGGCAATCACAACGGCCTTCTTTGCTGGAAACTTCTCTACGTTAGATTTGAGGACATTACGGAAGAAATCGTCCACCAGTTCCTTCTTTAACTTGCCTGATTGCGAGTATCGAATGACAAAGTTCTGGTAATTGGGAAATAATGGATCCGCCATTTTGAATTTTACAATTTTGGCATCAGATTCATAATTAGCGACATCGAATATCTCTATATACCCAATTCCAGATCCATGGCTTGTTTTTTTTGTAATTTATGTCCGCCATTTTGAATTTCACAAATGTGTCAGATTCGTACTCAGCCACCTTTTAAATCTATATGTACCAAGTCTCATACACATTGAAACACAGCTTCCTATTTTGTCCACGTTTTCTGGTGTTTCGGGACGTGCATTGTTCGGATTTTCAACTGGTCGCCTCGCCCCTACAGGCCCCATTCAAGAGAGATATTACACATGTAACGTGTACTCGGTGTGACCTTTCAACGATATATAACACATGCAGATCCCGCGTACCACTTCCCCGACTTCCCTTGTAAGTAAAATCATTCCATTAAGCTCGACACAAGTGGGATTACCAAGCTCGGTAACTAATTTGTAGGGCCTACATCTTTTCTAATATACTAAAGCCTTACATTAACTCTACGCTCTAAGTATAACAAAAGAAATCCTTACAACACGTAATAAAACAAGTGTTTCAACTGGCTACTCACCGAAATCGTAAGCAAAGCATGCCAAATAAAAGAAAATTAACAAGAAGTTATCGCTAGAAGTTCTCACATATACCTGTAGATGTTTCTACCAGTGCTCGATAGTAGCGACTGCTGCGGTCAGAGTTTATGCTTTCAGTTTCTTACCAAGAACATCCTTGTTTCTAACCAACCAACCGTCATTCTTTATCTATGTAACTAAACGAAGAAGAACTATTTTACCTCGTACAGACGAAAATGGATATAAAATCAAGAGAAAAGAAAACATAAGTATAGAAGGTAAAGATGAGATAAAGAGCAATCTATTTCTAAAGAATAAAAAAGGATTATAAACCAATATAGAAGGTAAACAATATTAAGTTTATTAAGTATTTTTTATGAAAGATAATGACTATTATGGTCGAAAACTTCATTGACATCTTACCCGATGAAAATTAATAATTTCCCGCCAATGGCATTTCTCGACTGTATCACGTGGTCTTATTTCCTTTCGCCGGCCTACTCGTCAGATGGTAGCACAAGTCTTTTTGTATACAATGCACAGTATAGCAAGAAGCTCTTATTATTATTTTCTTTGGTGATAGTTTAATCATCTCCTCACCTTGATTTTATGAACTTTTCAATTATAATGTAAGTCAAGTATTATAAGATTGTTTAAAAATCATGAACTTATAAGTTCATATTAATGGATACTCACTTGGAACAAACTTAGAAATCAGTTAGTTCTTCACAGCTCCCCAAGCAGCTGAACTGAACTTGATAACATTAAACAACTTTCAATAGGTCGGTGATAGCGAAGCTATAAAAGAATTTTCCATTATAAAATAAAACAGAGATAACAGAAAACAAACAAGCTGCAAACTTGGGCAGAAAATGGCATTCAAGTCATTGACACAAAATTGGAACTTATCTTTCACAATACATGATTTTTATCTGGCTACACAGCTAAAAAGAATACCAGTGTTAGTCAATGCAATCCTAACACAGGAGAGTATTTCCAGGATGACTACCACTTTTGTGTGTTAAATAAGGAAAGAATAAATTCAGTGTACTGGTTCACATAGGTTCTATGTTACAAATTTAACACAGAGATGGCGTTCACCTCGGTGCAGCGTTGAGTTTGTGGTGCAGCTTGCATCTTATTTATTGATTTTAAAGAAAGATTCTTTGAAAAGGACAAGAACCAGCAATCTTTGGTTTTGTGATCCAATGTCTCAAGAGATAAATATGTTTTAATGTAATAAGCATATTTTAATATTAGAGAGTTACAGATCTCGGCCAGAATTTGACCCATACAAATGCTGCCGCCCACATTTCAACCGTCGCTGTAGAGTCGGGTTCAAAACAAGTGCCGAGTGAGGCCCGACGATCCTAACTGACATTGGCAATTGATCTTTTAATCTCTATAATGAAGAAATTAATGACTATTGTAGATGTATCGTGACTATCACTGATTTTAAGTGCAATTGTTTTCTGCTGACTGTCTCAGATAGTTGGTGGTCTCCTTCCTCTCGACTATTCTTGCCGTCATATTCCCGCCTTCTTAGTACATGGTCGGCATTTTCCTCAGTCCCGACCAAATCCCAACCCTAGTCGGGACAAGGGAGGCAAAAAAAAAAAAACTTTCCCACCCTTTTGCCAATCATTTCACAGAATGTACTGGTGTGATTGGTAAACTGCAAGGATCAGTTTATCAGTTTAAGCTAGTTAGATCACTCCTAGCTTCGTTCTTTAGGCCACTTTGACAATAGGATGTTTGCCTAACGCGCCCATTTGGCGTCGGGCCGCCGGTGGACCGCCTTAAATTGCGACTTTTTACCGACTGTTACACCCCCCGAAGCCGGGCCGATGGCGGCAAAAATTAGACCGTCGTGGTTGGGGCGCATTTTCTTCACTGGGACGTAACGATACTGGAGTAAATGCTTAGTGTCGAAAGATAAGCGCCAGAGCAAATATTTAAACTTGTTTGTTCACATCCATTCTAATCCAATGTGGACCAATTCTTCAGATCTAACTCAGTTTTATACGCTTCTTATCTCTGTACAGCCCGTTTTTTTTAGTCTTAATTCCTGAGTTATTCACATTATGCAGAGTTTACCGTACTCTGCATATAATAGAAAATACTGCGAATAATATTTACTTATTTTTCCAAAAAGTAAAACATAAATAAAAAAACGGGCCGCACAGCGATATCAAATGTAAAAAACCTGAGTTAGAACCGAAAATTTGGTTCATATTGGTTTAGACTGGAAGTGGACAAACGAGATTAAGTGTCCTCTCCGCTTCCTGGCTTCATACACATGAAATTTTCAATGCAGCAGTCAGTCCAGTATCGCTTTTAGATAGAGATCATTGGTCACCACTTCGAAACTTCGCAGTCCTTTTTCTTCTCTGGAAACTTGCTCGTTAATTGTATTAAGCTATAGACAATTATCTACGCTACGATTATTCATATTGGCAACTATTCCTCCTCTAGTATCTACTTTCCCGAACTTGTTCATACTTTTTTTTCTTTCATACCACGGACTTTATATTGAAGTTGTTTTTACAGACTATTGAATTAGCTGTTCTAAGGACAGCTGAAAATCTCCAATTTAGACTAGTGAGATTTATCCTGTGATATCAAGCAAATGGCGGCGTGGCAGTGGCGGATCCAGAAAGGGGGCGCCGGTGGGGCACGCCCCCTCCTTAAGGGAAAAATATGTTATTGTTTACAATATAATTTCAACAGTTTACCTCAGAGGAAGCTTCGGTTTGTTTCGGGACAAATCTAATGTTACTAGAAATATCATTTTTTGAAATCACATGTTTCATATGCCATCATATAATGGCAATATGAGGTGGAAATATAATAAATTTATACTTAACAATTCATTCCTCAGACATATGGTCAACTCGCGAAAATCCTGGATCCGCTCTACGGGATGGTACTTCTACAAAGACCCTAGCAGCTATCACCTAATTTCTTTCCCGGGACAGCTCATCGAGGGACATCATCCCTCAGTCTTGCGAGGGAATTATACCATTACCAGTGAAAGACCAAAATTGTAAATTACATTTAAATAGTAAATTTAAGGAAGCTTTTGAATAATTATAGATTTGTCGTCAGTAATTTATATTTAGACATGTCTAAGAGCTATTAAGAAAACAAGGAAAATTTTGAATTTATGAGGAGATCATGTGCTTCCAAAAAAATCTCAAGTTGTCGAAACGCTAAGGTGACCATATTTTCCCAGTGATTCCGAGCAAAATCGAGATAGTTCTACTTCTTCCTTGTTGCAACAGTAAATTTAGCCACCTTCTTTTCCCCCTCCACCACTACACGAAAGAATACTCATAGTGGTAGAGCGTTGGTTTATCGTTAGGAGTGTCGTAGGTTCAATCCCAGCGGCCGAGTATTTTCTGACTTAGATTTTTCCAGGGTTCTTCCTCAGTCACACCAGGCAAAAGCCGGGTTGGTACCTTCAACGGTGGCCCTGGCCAACATCTTCCCGCATCCTTTCTCTTGCCCTATCGCGACTAAGCCTTAGATGCCTGAAGACGATAAATAAAATTCAATTCAAATTCAAAGAAAGATTACTGTATTCTTAATACTTTTCATCTATATTCCTTGAATTTGGAGTTTAGAAATGACAAGCGGTTAAGTCAATCAGAAAATTCCTAATGTGATTTTAGGATGCAGGATGTATTCTTTATGGCCTTTAGGCATCTATGACTGAGATTGGGATAGGGGAGGGGGAAGAATTTGGGAATGTGTCGCCCAGAGCATATGTTGAAGGTGCCATCACGGCATTTGCATGGTGTGACTGAGGGAAAACCTCAGTCAGGGTGGATGGCCACTTAGATCGAACCCACGCCCTCCTGAATGCTACGCCAATGCTCTACCACTGAGTTACGGCGGCTCGGTAATGTGATTTTACAAAAGATAAATTACAAAAAAAGACTACATTTCAAGGATTTAGCGAAAAAAAATAGATAATAAAAAAATAAGAACCCGAAAAGAGCACATCCGGTAGCCCTAGACAGAATTCGTTTTCGAATATTTCTTTCTAAACGAAACAATCATTTTTTTCAAATGATATTTATCCTTTAAACCGGGAAGAAAATTAGCCAGGGATAAATGCGTTAATCCGAGGAAATCCACCGGAAACCGGAGATTAATGACCACTCTATAAGACATTAAATGTGGCTGTAAGCGTTGTTCTTCGGTTTGCTTACTCACTAAAACAACATACAGCAAAGGAGATAAATATGCGTATTATCAGTAGGCCTATGTGTCAATTTTGATGACAAGATACTTTTATACAGGCTTTTAAAATATACGTGACTTTAGAAAAGAATAATAGTGTATATTAAGACAACAAAATAAATTAAAAATCGTGTCATTAAAAATATGACAGATCTTCCCACATAAGGACATCCGTATGGACTTGACGTATCAACTAAAAACAATATCAAATTCTCCTTACTACGGAATCTTCCTGGTAGCTTCAAGATGTACAAGATCCTCACAAACACCTGCAATAGGAACCAATAACAAATTGACTCACCCAACTCGATTACAAAACTGTTTTCTCTAATCCTGTTTCTGAATGTAAAACAAAAAGCCAACGAAACAGAAGAAAACAATATTTATCAGGTATTTACAGGCTTAGCAACCTCGAGAAACAATGCCCAATATCCTGTAAATGATAAACCCTTTAGCATGAGATAGCAGAAGAGGAAACGCATGTGAAAGGAATGATTATGGTAGCATTTCACCTTGAAATACATGACTGTTTTTCTATAGGCAGACTATGTTCTTTGTAGTTCTTAATCTGTGAT
>JAGDQP010025331.1:0-27026 GCA_022664845.1 Lepisma saccharinum | reverse complement strand
CCCGACTGGATTTTAGACTTGGGGGTCTTAGTGGATGGATAACTTAGCAAAATTCCTCATTGTTTCAACAAGAATTCCCAGCAGTTTAGAATCAGCATAAATTTCAACTTGGAAGTTTTTGAAGCTATAATAATAATAATAGAAAAACACTAACTGGTAAAGAAACTCTCCATAACAGGCCGGCCATTACCTGCTAAGTGCCTAAAGCCTCGGATAAAAGCCGAATAGTTGTTTGGGTCCCATTTTACGCTGTAGGTTCTGTCTCTATCTAACCTCGCTAATAATAATAATAATAATAATACAGCTTATCCGAGTGGTTAGCGCTCGTGTCTACGGTGCACGTGGTTCCTGGTTCGATTTCCGGTATGGGTTCTCAAAAATTTCGGTGTTGACCCAGAATCGTGAGGACAATTGGGGAGCTTCTCATTAAGATACAAATCACATAACGAATTTGTCAAATATTTCCGTAAGGCTTTCTGTGAGAACTAACTATGAAAAAATCCAAATAACTCGTGAGAATTTTATTTCTGATGAAGTTTTGACTGACTATTAACAGCTAGCATAGAACAGGATTGACTTTCGAGAAATAGTTCGAAGTGTCCAAAACATCTAGTCATAGTTCACTTCAAGTGAAATAAGTTTTTTAATGTGTGAAATTGATTATAATTATCTAATGTATTATTATTATTATTAAAATGAACACTTGCATGTTGAAATTTCACTTCCGTAATGTAAAGCAGTCAATAATATTTGTACGATGAGACAATTCAAAATAATGTAGTTGTCCTTTTCACAGGCAATCACTTTTTGTCAAAAAGAAAAATTTGGGATTTATGGATAATCTAAACGAGTTTTCTCAAGCTTATCAAGATCACTTCAATATGGCGGACGAAATATCCACTGTATTTGTAACGTTTGGTTTACAGAAGTGGCGGTGGTTCTCTTATTTGTGGCGATTTTGAGAACTAAAGCAAAGGGACGAAACTTGCACAAGTCCTAAATTGCAGAAGTCCTAAATTGCACAAGTCCTAAATTGCAGAAGTCCTAAATTGCAGAAGTCCTAAATTGCAGAAGTCCCAAATTCCAGAAGTCCTAAATTTCAGAAGTCCTAAATTGCAGAAGTCCTAAAAGACAAGAAGCCAGTTCACTGGAGTTTACAGAAGTCCTAATTTGCAGGAGTCCTAAATTGCAGAAGTCCTAAATTGCAGGAGTCCTAAATTGCAGAAGTCCTAAATTGCACAAGTCCTAAAGTTTAGGACTTGTGAAAGTTTTTTTAGGACTTCTGCAATTTAGGACTTCTGAAATTTAGGACTTATGGACGTTACCCCTGACGGAGAGGAAGGTCCACATGACACATTGAAAACAAAACACGATCGGCAACCGCAACACGTGGTGTACAGTGGCGGGCCACTAAGGTAGTAGTTTACGCACATTTAGTTGTTGTCTTCTGCTCCCTGACATTACACAACATCGCAACTTCTAAACGAGTACACGCGTGGTGGCAATTAGATCTCTGTTTACTATGCAAGTTCCACTGCCATCTTGCATTTATTATTGTAATTACTATTATACTACTTACTGTTTGATTAATTCTCAGTTATTTTACTTTTTACTCATTGCTGTATTTAATTCTGCGTGTATGCAGAGCATAAACGGTGGCTTAACAAACACAGAACTAGGCTTTGAAATGAAGTTAAGAAGGTTATTTTTTTTCCTCTTATATAAAACGCACTCTTGCATATCACAAACTAATAATAGACATCGCATTCGCGAATCTCGTCATTAAAGAAAAGAAAAAAAAACATTAGCAATTCAACTTTAACTTGCTATTGCATTATCAATAGTTATTTTTCAGTTAATAATAATGCTATTACATTTTCTATTTCTTGCATCTTTCTCTCTCTTTCTCTCTCTCTCTCTCTCTCTCTCACACACACACACACACACACACACATACACACACACACACACACACATACACACACACACACACACACACACACTCACAGGTAAATAGATAAATAGAGAGAGAGAGAGAGAGAAAAAAAAAAGAAAAAGAAAGAGATAAACCCCACTCGCCTTTTGAATAAAATCATTATTAGAATATTGCAATGAAAACACCCTCTTTACTTGCTTGGCTCGTAGAGGGAATCGTGAACTTGTTGTCTAGAACCACGAATCATATTCTACGTTTATGCCCACATTTTCTTTTTCCTTGTCTGTATTACAATGTGGTATAGCACTATCGTCCTTATTATAGTGAAAGTACTAGCGGTATTAAGAGTAGCAACGCTATTAATAATGATATTGTCGTTGGAAGTAGTACAAATACTCCCACTAAAATATGATAAAATTACTAGCAAAAATTCTGCTGTATTACGTTTATTATAAAAATGAGTGTCATTAAGGTGAATGGTACTAATAGTAACAAAGCCGACAGAAAAAGTAAGAAAGCAGAAATTGAAAACTCGAATATTCGAAATTTACGTCGAATATTTCAATTTCATATTCCAATATTCGGAGTCTTTGAATATATATTTTTTTTTAGAAAATTCGAATAGTGGTAGCACTACGTTAAATATTTATTATACATATACATTCTTATGTTCAGACCAACTTTTTAAAATGCTTTTTTAAAATCTTATTTTACGGTCTTTAGGAAACTTTCGCTCAGGCCGTATGGACGATGATGGGAAAATTGGTGGAATGAAGAAACTGGGAGGAAACGAGAGAACATCGAAAATAAAAAAATACACACAAGGTGTTTGTCCACGAAAGTCCACATGACATGAGCTGGAATCTGAGCCGAAGACCCCACACCAGAGGTGAGCGCTCCGCCACTGAGCCACCGCGGCCCTCCAGGCCAGCTTCATGTAAAATTAGCCTGATCTCTTGTGTTCGGCTCTAACAAGGATCCCTATACCGCTATTTACTAGTGCTGCGTTAGTGCTTCAATGGGAAAGATTCGAGCACTCAGCTCATTAGTAAATCCTTACATAATTTTATATCCGCCACACTTGACGTGAAGTTAGCCCAGGCAAAAGAATGTGTAATAATTCACTAAGGGATTGATCACTCACTATGTAATTCGAGTATTAGCCAGCACTAACGTAGCACTAACGATTAAAACTATTGGGATCCCCTTAAGTAGCGAACACTAAAAGTACGAGCTAACTTTACGTCAAGTTGGTCAGGACAAAAGAATGTGTAATAATTCAGTAACGGATTCAGCACTTACGTTGTAATTCGAGCACTAAGCAGCACTAAGAATTGACATTACTGAAATCCTCGTAAGTAGCGAACACTAAAAGTTCGGACTAACTTGACGTCAAGTTGGCCCAGACATAAGAATGTGTAATAACTCACTAACGTTGTAATTCGAGCACTAAGCAGCACCAACATAGCACTAATGATTGGCACTATTGAATTTGTCCGGGTCAACTTGGCACACATCTTATTTCATTTTCGTGTGATGGGAGGCGATGGCGAGCCATTGGTTCAGCTTGCCCAAGAACCTGAACTCCGCTCGGGCAAAACATCTTACTCGTCATTACTTTAGCAGCTGAAGGTACGGAATAGGGCTGCTAGTACTCCTCGAGAAAAGGGATAGGATAAATAACGACCAGGGCCTTAATTGAAGTACCATTCGAGCATTCGCTTAACAAAGTTGAAGGAAACCGGGAAAAATCTCAACCAGATGAGTCTGAAGGAGGACTTGAACCCAAATGATTCCTCAGTGCTAATCCGAAATCCGTAACATAACCACTGCACAACAGAGGCTGGGTTGCAGCAGTATTGTTAATGAATTAAATGAACTGAAATACGAAGCGCTGCAGTGTCCTTTTCTGTATTTTCTTTCTCTTCCTCATTTTTGCGTTTAAATATGTGTTGTTGTTTTCCCCACTTATTGTAAAAGCATAAGTTGAAATCATTATAAAGATAACTTTAAAGAAAAATGTTACAATACCTTTCCCAAAAGGTTATTGTTACTATTGCTATCTATTTTCATATAATTTTTAAAGTGAATTTCTTCATTGTACTCACCATTCCAGCCCGGGAGCCATTCTGCAGATAACCGCGCACAATAACACAGCTTTTATCCTGGTCGTTGAACGTCTAGTTAACCATCGTCTTGCTCTTCTTCATCGTATCCGGCTGTTCGCTGAGCACCTCTGGTTCTCCATGGATTTCTGAATGACTTTCTAGGCTCTTAAGTGCCTTGCCATGCGACACACGAAGATCAGAAAACGAGCGGAGCGTGCGTGTGTGTGTATGTTATGATGTAGCGAGAAAGGAGCGCGGACAGGAGGTAAAAAAAAAAGGAGAGAATATTTTTTCTACTTCAACATCGAGGCATCCTAAGCTTCTTCATCATTGATATTCAGGAAGCGATGCAAGATTTACTTACTGGCCGTGGCACGTTGTTTCTCTGAAGAGAACAGCCGTGTAGCGATTTCACTTAATATTCTTCTGCCAGTTTATTTGCATATCGAACATCAATATTCTCTGCATAATGAAGCTATACATAATAGAATTGTAATAACTCGTAGTGACCTACCGCATAGATGACATACCGTATAGAGCTTGGGCGTGTCTTTGCCGCAAATCAACTGTTCTACAACTTTAAGTTCGCTGAATTCATAGTCCCAAATTAACTTCATGTATACACAGAATTAGCTCTAGTAAAATACAGTACGCTACAAGTTTGAGTCCAGAATTTAAAAACGATACTTCTCAGGATCTAATTGATGTATGAAGGAGTTATGGCCCCTTCATCGCTTCCCATTTCATCGCTTCTCGAAAAGGGGGCGTGATTTTTCCCATTTCATCGCTCGTGATGACGAATGTTATTTTTCCTGGTTATAAACTCCCATTTTATCGCTTGTAAAATGCACTGGTTTTCCATGACACTTCCATGACTCGAAACATTGTTATATTTTGAGTTTCAACACTTCCACACATTTAAAGTTAAACACAATAAAAGTACTGACTAGATGTGTCTCGTTTAAAATGAAGAAAAAAAAATTGTTGGTATCCAAGTGTATTGAATATTGTTAGAATATTTGTACAATTTGATACCTACAGAAATAGGCTTTGAAACATTTGTGCATAAACCCATAAAAGAGGAACTTCATTAGTGTACCATTTATTTTATTCTTTGCGTTGTTCTCGTTGTCGTCCTTTAACAGGAACTTCGTTACGTCAAATTGCTCAACATACATTTGTTTTTATCATATTTGTCAAACATTTTTAAACTTTATACATGTAAAATGTGATAAATAGGTGAAGAGACAAATGGAAATTATTAAGTTCATTTTCTCCAACCTAGTTAAAGTTCTGGAAATTTGTGCATAAACTTCTCTATCAATTATATATTTTGAAGGCAAAGCACTAAAGTGGTAATTATTGATTAATGCGTATTCATTAATATGCTTCTCAAAATTATTGTAATGTGGTATAGGATTATTTTACACCTATTATGAAGAAAGACCAGCAGCGATATAGTGCTATGCCACAATTTTCAACATTAGCCTTACTTTCTTAATCATTTATTCAGTATTATTTGTAGAGGAAATATGGGACCTTAGTTTATAATATCGTTTTCCGATCAACCCCTGAAACTGTTATTTATGGAATTTTTAGAAAACTTTATTGTCATTTATCTCGAAATCATCCAAACGTGGCATAGGACTACATCGCGCCAAGCCCTTCATTTATTACTTCAAAATACATAATACAGTACATTAAACTCTCAACAAAGTGCTAAGGCTCAGGCCGATTAACCAAACATGTTCCAGACATTATGTAAAATTTTTCTATCAGTCGACCATAATTAATTTGAAGTGAAGTATCTAAGAAATTCAAGACGAAATCAGTTTGCATTTCTTCTATGTGATGATATATCATACATGAATAAAAATAACGTTATTATATGTTTGTAACAGCCTGTTATGTGAAGCATAGGTCAATATGTTTTTACTGAGAACATGTCTCATTTCCAGAATATGTATTAATAAATATGTTTCAAAATGTAGCCGTAGTGACGTTTTTTTTCCTCAACACAAACAATAATTAGGATCTTTTAATGTACTTGTAATAAATGTTAAATGAAATGTTACATTATTCACTTTGTCAATATTTTAACCATTGTGTTACTAAACGTGCTTAAGTTATTTCAAAAGTGCTAAAGTGCTTTATTGACTAAGTGTAGAGACACTTATCTAAGATTTTTCACTTATTGGAAGTGGCATTCGTTCTCTTATTTCAACAGACAATAGAAAATACTTCTCATTAACTTAACAACGTCATTTCCGTTTGATTTTGTCACGTCCGTTCACGCCATTTTAATTGTTTTGTTTTTTGAAAAATAATGCTTTTTGTGTCGAGATACTATTTTAATGGTGTTTAATGTCAATTTATCTAACAGGAAAACAATACAATGTAACCAGTTTCAAACCTGTGAAAATTTTCATTTTCACACCTTAATTTGTTCATTTTAAATAGAACGACCCATTTACGATAATCCTTTTTGAAAGCCCTATTAAACTGTAGTTTCGCTGTTTCAATACTATACATAACATTTACTGATAGATCTGCTTAACTTCTTTAATTATGAGTTTCTGTTCATAACCATATGGATAAAACTAATACTTTGTAGACTACTGGCGGTACGCACAGAAATCTCTGTAGTAACCGCGTCTGTAACGTTGCGGACGATCAAGATGGCGACTTTTAGCGATGTTTTTGCGTTTGCGATTTTTCGTATGCTCAAAAACGCAAATATGCTTGTAGTCTGCAAGAGCGGAACAAGTCACATCGTCATTTAACTTATTTCGTTATCGAAGGATATTGTGTTTTACTTATGAGAGATGATTTAATAGTAAAGAATATCATGTACAACATGCTACAATACAATCTGATTTTCCTACATATTTGGTGTTCATTATTTTAATTTAAAGCTCAACAACCTGTTTAGCATTTTAGTTCTCACTATATAGCAGCACAAACACATCTTTAATTCAGTGCAGCATCATACTGGAAAAAAACTTTATTTAAAACTAGGGATAACTGAAAAAGAGACACTTATATACTTTATCAAGCTTAGCTTCGCAACTATGCATTTATAACACATTCACAGCTAGATAAGATAGAAAACAGATTCGCAAAGAAGCGTCTGTTGGCTTAGGTTTCATAAGCAATTGAGTTCCTAACCTACTATATTACCGTGAAAACCAAAATATTATTATGTACCTACTCTTCTCGCACAATGTTAAAATACATTAACTATACTGTGATATTTCCCATGAGGATGCTTTGCTAATAAAAGTATCTCAATATGTTTTCTTGAATATTCTCATAAAATATATGTTCTATAAATAAGTCGATGGGCTCTGACAAACAGATGTCTTGGAATTTTTTAAGGATGTTTAAATTTGACTTCGGTAATTGCCGAAGGGAAATAATATAGCAATATTTGACAACTTCGTGTAATCACATAGAACCATACGGTACAATTGTGTGCGGTATACTATTTCCATTGTGAGTCTGGCACTAGTTTCCAGTAGTGTTCGTGACAATTCTGCCGAGATTGTGCCAAACTCCTCCAATGGCGGTTTCACCCACAAAATTGATGAGCTCACACGCTCAACCTAAAACTTTTCAGGCCTGTAAAACTTTTCTAGACTTTGACTTACAGCCCCGAATTTTGAACTACCCAAGTTAAAAATACATACAATGCTGTAGCATTTTCACGTAAAGACATGACGCTCCACCATGACTAATATCGATAACTTCGAGCTACATATGGTAAGCTCTAGCTGCAAGCTTTCTGGAGACGTCTATAAGCGATCGTGCATACGTACTTACCGAAATATTATAGAACGTTCGATAAAGTCGCCTGCAAGTAGTTTGTGCATTCCTACCTATATGTACTTAATTCTTTAAAAAAATAATATAGTTCGCAACCTTCGAACCACGTACACTTTTGCTTCTTTTGAAAAAAATTAACGAATTTTAAAGTTAGAAGTTTCATTTAAATTCTGTATAAATTAATTTCATTTCTAACATTTCTAGCCACTTGTAGGTCGTTTTGTGAGATATTATTTTTGGGGTTGACGTCCTTTAGTACAAGGTCTTTGACTGCAATGTTAACTTCATTTTGCCAAAAAGTGACGATATATAATTCAAACTAAATACTAATGAAAAATACGTACGCACAAGGCACAATCTCACACTAAAATTATGTATTTTACAGTAAGGAAAATAAAAGTCCATGTTCCTACACGTTAAGAAGGAATAAGAGGGACTTCGTAATTCGTCTACTTTGTAAATATTTTACAGAATATACGATGGAAAACACAAATATCGCAATTACAATTAGTCATGAAAGATATCAGACAATAATTCCATTCCCACAATGAGAAAGGAATTTTAATGTATCATAAACGTAAACTAACAGAGCAGCACATCACCTCTGACTACTTTTCACAAATCGGTTCGGAAAATTGCACAACAATGTTTATGGTCTAACAAAACGATTTCTATAAAATAATGTAACTTTCTGCCTATTCTTAGTAACCTTCTTTTAGTTAAATACGTAGCTACTACTCATTGAAAGGGTTCCCATTATAATAATTTACTTGACGTTTATCTTAAATTGTTTCAAAGTGATTGCCGTTAATTCTATTTCGGAGATGCAAGCTTTCTCTTTCGAGAATTTATAGTGTAGAGGTTGTTTGGGAAGCGGCATTTGTCTCCCTAATCCAAAGTGACAATTATCACTTCAGTACGTACCCCATGGCTGTTTTGTGTGAATAGCCATATTGCTTAAGCTTCGTTGAACGTTTATGGATTTGAATGTTTGTATGGATCTGATAGCTCGTTTCATTAATATAATTTCTCCCCAGCGGTTGATGGAAATTTCCTTCTGGGTTGACTGAACACAGTGTGAAGATCGTGTCCAGCTCAGACTCTTCCTTATGGAATAAAGACTAACCGCGAATTTGGTAATTCACACTGGGGAGTTATTCATAAAATGTAGGAATCTTTTTTTTCTTTTTTGTGTAGATAAACTGCCAAATGCAGGTGATTCGTTCAAGTATTTGTCCAAGGCAATGTATTGTATTCTATATACATTAGATAATTTTAGAACAGTTATACAGGATTGAACCTTATGCCTGTATAATACAATTATTTTTTTTCTCTTGTAGTAAATCGTTTAAATTATTGAAACTATCACATGGTTTTAAAGTGAACTTAAGTGTAGCAAGTTACATGTAACTTTCGTTAAAAGCAGTAAAGGAAAAAACAAATATTTTATACTTCAAATACTGGAACGGGAATGTACGAGTATGAGATTTGCCGATCGAGTAGCCGTGCGGTCTAAGGCGTTAGGCCAACGATTGGAAGGTACCGGATTTGAATCCCGGCAGTGGCATCAATGTTTGTTGATTTTAGCTAGGCGTAAAGGTTCGAAATTGTGATGGGCAGAAGTCAAAATTTACTAGATTGGTCCATATAAATTAGACTTTACGAAAGTTTACCAAGAGTATGCGATTTAAGAAGGGAAAATTAAAAAATTATGTTAATTTTCGATTGTAATCATAATAAAGGATTGCATTTTAAAACAAAATCAGTTCTTCACTGACATGTATGTAAAGTTGTCTATTATTTTGCAACGGTTTAATGTATGATCCAGGATACGAGGAGGACACTGTTATCGCTCGGTTGCATTACCAATGGCACGGTCAACCCTTCACTAAAAGCTTGAACAAACAGTGAATTTTGTTCATAGTTGATACCTAATTCCATTAAGCTTTGAAGAACAGGATTTATACTTACCCTTATCTCCAATGATGATTGATGACAGCTGCGTGATGTACTATCAGAACTCATTTACAGGTGAATTAATGGCAAACGAACAGTAAATGCTAAATTGATACACTCGAAGATAATGATAAATATACTAATGGTGTGAAAGAAGGCCTTGTTATCTGGAAATCCAACCTTAATTTCAAACAGATGATGATTATCACTGCATAAAATTCTTCTAATGCTAACAAAAATGTTAATGACTTCAATTACCACGTTCCAACAACAAGTACTGACAACGTCTTTTGTGGAAAACTTGCGGTTTTACAAATTTGCTAAAATAAATATTACATAGATCACACAATTCCAATACAAATAAAAAAAATTATGGAAATCGTAGTTGAGTGAAATATTCAAATATTATACTACAACAACATAAATTCTTACGTGTCGAAACGACTGTGACACTTGTGGGGTTTAGAGCAAAAGCGGCAATCTCCATTTTTTTTGGGAAACAGAAATTTTGATGGAATTGTATACATTAAAGTGTCTAATGAAGGTAAATGAAGATAAAGCCCTAATTGCTTGTGCATTGTGTAGTTTTTGCGTAGCAACCACAGGAAAACAGTAGCCATACACTTATATATTTACCACCATAAATTTTCTTTTGACTCTCCCGTAAAATTTTCTGGAGTGGAGATTGCAGCTTTCCCTTCTAAGCTCCACAATTGGTTCAAATATTCCAATCGATAATACGCATTCTCATACGAAATGATTACATGAGAAACCAAACAATATGCATTTATAAGACAAGTCATTCTGATGCTTAGTTTAGCCGAAATTAACTTCAGGATTTAATACGACCTATAACTATACAAGTTGTCGTATCTCAGTATGTAACGAAGTAAAAATAGAAGGATCAATTATCATGAACATTTGTGTAATTGAACGAGGTCACATGAAAATTGCAATAAAACTTATCTTTGGTTGTTGTCTGATCCATTCCTATAAGTGAACGACACATAAAACCGATTATTCAAATTTCAAATTAAGTTGTAAAGTTCAACAAAACGTGGATAGTTGCCTATATTATTCGACACTTTATGCATCAAATAAAATTCTTTTCGTGTCAGAATTACTTTAGCTGAATATGCGCAACGACGAAAAGAATAGGGTGAGGTACATAGCAAGAATACAAAAATATACAGTAAAACACATACAAAAACGCAATAAGAACACAAAAGTACACCCAGATTGGTACTTTACGCAAACACAAGCGAAAAAAAAATATATCATCAATCTCAACTCCTGTTCTGAGATATTCGAAATAATGTACTGGACGACGTTATCTTGTATAAGTAGTCAGGTTTCAAATATACCTCACGTTTTATTTTTCTTTCTGTCCTCACTAACTGCTTTGATACTGAATCTGTTTTGCTTTAGTTCTCCGATTTAGATATGGTCCTCTGCAATGAATGCAGATAGATGAATAAATTCCTTTGCGACGCCTTAATTTTGCTCTTTCAGACACTGTAGGCTGCTATCAAGGCAGACCAACAGGTAAGTTTCCTTATTATATTCTACTTTTCTTTTTCAGATACTATAGGCTGGTATCAAGGCAGACCAACAGGTAAGTTTGATTATTTATAATTTACTTTCCTTTTTCAGATATTATAGGCTATAACGGCCACTTCCAGATTTTGAGAAGTCACTGTGAATTACCTCAATCCTTTCGGTAAGTTTAGTTTAGTTTATTGGCTTCTTTTACATGGCGAAGTTAAGGCTAAAAGAGCCTTATCTACCACTTGACCATGCTACAATGTTTTATATAAGAACAAAATACCGAAATAATAATAATAAAAAGAAAAAGAAAACACCTAAAATAAGTACACACAACAACATAAAACAGTGATATACAGACAAATACCGGTAGTCTACAGATTTTAACATAAACTGATCGTGTACACACTATACCATACCGGAGAAACTTATGTACTTACTAAAATTTTATTTATGTATAAACAAATGAAAGCTGTCAGGTGGAGTTTAGAGGTTTAATCGATTCTTGACAATATCTATTTTTCCATCGACTTCCTGAAGCATTTCACTGTCTCTGATTCCTTAAGGTAATCGGGTCGGCTGTTCCAAATGCGAATAAAGATAACTGTGAAGGATTTGTTAAAGAAGTTAGAGTTATGTTGAGGGATAGATAATAACATGTTGGTTCCTGATCTTGTATTGAGTCCATGACGGGCATTAAGAGATTGAAAATGTTGAAAAATATAACTGGACTTTTAGCACGCATTGTTTTAAATAATAGTACTGCTGTGTGCGAAGCTCGTCGCTCATATAATTTTAGAAAGGATAGCTTTCGATAGAAAGGTGTTAAATGGTTTGAATATTTCAGGTTAAAGAGAAAACTTACACATGAATTCTGGATCCTCTGAAGACGGTAAGCCAACTAATCGCTAATGTCGGAAAGTACTACGTCACAGTAATCAACACGTGGGAAAACAAGTGTTTGTGCCAAAGTGGTTTCAACAGCGGTTGGAAGGATATTTTTAACCTAACTAGTGAGTGCAGTGACCTGAACGCTTTTCTGCAAACCTTATTGATATGAACCTTCCATTCTAGGTGTCGGTCTAGTGTGAAGCCAAGGTTGTTTACCGTGAAGGAAAATGGCACGGTCATGTTATTTACAGTAATATTGGGGATGACAGAATAGTCAGGAAGTGATGTTGATCTCTTTGAAGAAAAGATTATACATTGATATTTTAGCGGGTAAGTGCTGAGTCCATTTAGTGCTGCCCAGTCCGTAATTCTAGGCAGATCATCGTTTATACTATTAATGGTCACTGTTAATTCACGCGAATCGCATGACGTATGCATCTGGAAATCGTCGGCATATAGATGGTGTTTACAATGTTTTAATGCATTAAGAAGGTCTTTTATACATAGACAGAAGAAGAGTGGTCCGTTCAGTCGCTCCTGCTTGAAGAAATTGACGTTTTTACCAGTGATATGTCGGACGTGTTGGATATTTACAAGGTAAGATACCGTACACCAGAAGTTTAACAGTGGACAAATAACATCAGACGAGATGCCAACCTGATCCAAGTAAGGAATACTGCTTCTCCTGACAACTGTTGTATCAGCAAACTAGGCTTCCACCTTGCAAAACCGATGAAATGTATCTGAATACGAAATGGTTTAAAATAAAAGCTCACATGCATGATATAAATGTCTTTTATTTCACTAAATCTATAAATTTCTTTATTTCTGTTGAGTTTTCCAATGATAGTATTACAAAATGGAACAACGTTTTCTTTTAAGTATGCACTGACTAATGAATCACGACAAAGATTGTGCACTTATGGACAACACAATTTGCCAGATGTATATGTGTATATGAGGTTACACTTTAATGACATTAACTAAGTAAGTATAATATTTGATACAAGCAATAAGCACTACAACAATACACAAAATAATAAATGAGAGAATCACTATATTTTCAGAAAAAATATAAACAACTCCACGCTCAATATACCAACTCGTGGAAAGCTATTATTATTATTATTAAGACAAGACAGTTCTAGCTACAAACTGTTATGCACAGATCAATGACAAAATATTTCAACCAGACGTTTGTATAATTAAACGTCAAATTGAGAAACACGCGAATGACTGCTGTCGATAATATCGTTCAATTAATGTCTAACATTGTTCGTAGAATTGAACAATAATAATTACTAATTTTCTGGTAAGATATATGAACTGTCATACACATACATGATATTCGAACACCCTTCTGTACAACGACAAATAATTCTGCCTGCAGTGATTCTGAATCTTAAAATACCGTAATTACTAACGAGAATCTTCACTGAAATGGTTGCGTCTTATTATATTTTATATTTTTCTTTGATATGAAATTCAACGATCAGCACGCTATTAGCGGTGGTTTTTGGTACAGAAATTATATTATGGTATAGTTTCCTCTCTACATATTTTATTATTCATTATTATTATTTTAAACAAGGTGTTCACAAAATGAACAACAAGTATGATTAATATGGTACACAATATATTCTGAATAATTCAGGGATAAGCCATGGGCATGTGTTTTACCATTAAACAGAATTAATTTTTACTTACACAGCTACCTCAAAAGCAAATTGTATGTGATTGATAAACTTTCTTGACTCCTTACTTTTGTCGTATCGTAACAACTGAGTTTGCTTTAAATTATCAACAAACAACAGAAAACGTTGATGTCATTTCTTATTCATCAAGTGCTAAAATTTCTTACTATTCTGTAAGATACGTATCATGTAACAATACTACCAGGTTTTCTTTCTATGTATTACCAATAATAATTCAACACTATACGCTAATACACTGACATAAATGCGAATATGCTTTATCTTAAATGAACACGGGTACATACGGATAATAAAAGGATAGGACAAAAAAGGAATTAAATAATTAGACAAATACACAAATATCGACTAAATCAAATACTTACTATAAACTATAATTTTTGAATGTATAACAGTTGTATATTTAGAAAAATGCAATATTTGAATCACGGATTGTAGCGTTTCAAATATATCGATAACTTACTTATAATTGCCTTTGTTTGAAAATAATGTTATGATCTGATAACTATCGTACGTTTGAATAGTTTTAAAATATTTGCGTTGATTTTATTACCACGATCGAGCAATATGTTTCTGTGTAAAATGGCAACTCCAGCTGTATCTGAAACTTAATAATAAATAAATATACAGAACTTGTACATTATATGATATCAATATTTCTGCGACTAACGCGTATTACAAGTATTGTTTGACACCAATTTTTCTTTCAGAGAAAATACGTTTCGTCTCAATATGCTCATTAAACAGTATTTGTAGCACTACAGTAATTTATTCAATAAAAGAACCATTCGAACTGGGCTTAGGTATTTTTCGTACTATTTTTTTTAATAGTCGACCAGCAAACATTCCTACACAAAGATACACATGAAATTATGTACAAAACATGCGAAGTACGCAAATTCTATTACCCATACATAATATGTTATTTTCCTCATTCTTGTTCAGACAAACTACAAGATACATCGATTATTTTCTTTTCAAACGCTTTGATGACGAAACAACAAATCTAGCTATACTGCACGTGCAATACGATAAGATCAACGCAGTATATTTCACTTCTCATACCGGTAGTACGAACTTGTCCAGTAGATGGCGCTATCAACTTTGACTTAACGATGTAGATCACCCCCGCCATCTTGGTACGCACTTTCCATTGATTTACACGGGAATTGTTTTACTCATTTTATGCCTGTCAGAAATATAATATTCAAGTTCCGCTTTCACGAATTTGTCTTGGTGCTTATTTTAACTCTTGTATAGTTTTGGTTTGTGAAATTTCTTCAAATATATAAGTATAATGTATTATTGATAGTTTGTTATATAAATCACAATATGTCAAGGGCAAATTACGCTGTTCGTGTGTAAAATATTGCATTTCTACAAAATAGCACGAGTCCAAGATAACATGACGAGAAATTAGGCGAAAACAGAAGTTAAAAATTACGCTCCTGAGAGACATAAGACGAGTAAAACAATTCCTATGTAAATCAATGGAAAGTGCGTACCAAGATGGCGGGGATGGTCTACACAGCGGAAGTCAATACACTGTGAGCGGATGTTACAACGTGACATAACACAAGATTATTAAAAACAATGATTTATTGTGGGTATTCACTGCAAATGCGTTATAAATACGATGGTATTTTTATTTATTTATTTTATTTAGGGGGACCCGCATACCACCCCTGCCTCTTTATATCCTTTACACAAGCCAAGTTGTGTACTTTCAAGGTCGTACATCACGCTCATTTTTGAGCTCCTTGCCTTGGGGCAGGCATGTCCCTAGAGATTCTTGGATTGCCGGAATTCCGGCACTCCAAGAAGCCCCTGTGTTCCATCGGTCAGAGACCTCTGGGGTTGCGGGACGGACTCTTGGCCAGGCATCCAGAATGTTCTCCTGGCCTTTGTTCCAGATCTTTTGGAACTTCCTTGGGGGGATTTCCTATCTACTAAATACTAATTTTATTAAAATAAAGAACATACATACATTTAAACATATAACACACATTAGACAAGACGATACAGGACAACACATGACAACACACGACTTGAAGACTGGCATCTTCTTCTTTTCTGCGTCCTGCAACGAGATAAGATATTAGTTATTGATGCTGTTGTTGGTCGTACATCTTCCTTCTTAGTAGTCTTTTCCCTCGTTGCAGGAGTCATCTTCTTCTTTCTTCTTTCATTCTTCTCATCCATACTTTGATTGGGGAGGGTCCGAGGATTGGAGAGAATTCTGAGGGGGGGGGGGTCACTGCAGCCGTAGAATAGTTGTTCAATCTACAAAGTTTGTGTAATGATCCAATTCTTCTTCCTCTTCCGCCCCGATCGTATGCTTTTAACATTTTCACTTTCACACACACATTCACTCGCGGTTATGTATTCATTTATATGGTTTTGTTCACGGATTCCGCGATCTCAACCCTTATTTGCTGTTGCTATTGATATTAAACTTAGTACACATTTACACTTATCCCGCCACCATACACGCATATCACTTCCACACATGAGTGTCTCTCACCAGGCCTTCCTCGTGAGGCACTCCTGCTGCTGGAGTTCCAACAACGTCATATATCCTTTTATAGTCCAGTTCATGGATAATAATTTCTAGTCCATTTTTTTATCACTCATATAGCACCCCGTATACCCGCTCACGGAAGTCGCGGTAGTCGCGTTCACGTTCGCGGTTCGAAGCACTTTTTCAGTAATTTCTCACTCCCCACTTCATGCCGCGGGACGCCGTCTACCCTCCAAAAATTTTCTTTTGTGATATTCCGAGACTTTATTCGCTGCCTCCCGGAGGATCACCGCCAGTTCTGGATTTCTCAGAACCTCAGCGATTGGTGTATCCCCCAGGAGGGTTCTCTGTTCTGTTATCAAGTTATCTGTCTCTCGACATCTGAGCACTACGTGGTCCGGCGTCGCAACAACCCCGCAGGCATGACACAGGTTATCTTCTACCAAATTGAGTTCTCTTAGCTTTTGTCTATAGGGGCCGTGACCAGTTAAGAAGTGCATAAGTCCACTGTCTATCTCGATACTCATTTCCAGCCTCTCAGCCACGTCCGGTAATAATGCGTACAATCTTCTGGCCTTGGTTGATTCATTCCAGAAGTTCTGCCACGCACCGGTTAGGATTGTTGCTATCTCTTGTTTGTTGTTGGCTTCGTTGTGGAGGATTTCAGTGACTTTTTCTCCGTTTCCTTTCTTCAACCAGTACGTAGCCCCAAAATTCTTCACCTGGAGGTGTAGCGGCATAATCGCTGTTGCCACTTGGAGAGCCTCCACCGGCGTGGTACGGTATGCTCCAGTAAGTCGGAGCATTATTTGTCTTTGAGCTCTATTAATTTCCTGTGCTTGTCGGACATCGTCCATGCGGTGGCTGCGTAACCAACAACAGATCTAATTATGACGTCGTGGTAAATTTTTAACACTTTTAGGGGTATCCTATATTCTTGAGTTGCCAGATTTATAATTTTATGTGTGAGTTTGGTCGCCTTGTTTTTCACTTGTTGTACGTGCGCTCTGAAATTTAGTTTCTCGTCAAGGATGACACCCAAGTATCTTAGTTCTTTTTCTCTTTTAATGGTACTATTATTAATTTTGATTATTGCACTTCTGTTATAATTTAATTTTCCTTTAAAGATTACGTACTTAGTTTTCTCTGCCGAAATAGTTAGTTTATTGTTTTTGCACCACGACGTTATCTCTCTTATTATTTCGTTGGCTTTATCTTCAATTTCTCTTCTGCTGTTGGCTTTCAGAACCACCGCTAGGTCATCCGCGTAAGCCACCACACGCTCCACCTGTTGCATGTTGTTTAGTTTTTCCAGACATGGCTGAAAGACCAGATCCCAAAATATAGGTCCCAGAACAGTTCCCTGTGGGCAGCCCCTGGTTGGTTTCTTGGTCACGACGCCATCCGCCGTGTCAACTTTAATAATTCTGTTTTCAAAGTAGTTTACAATTAGTTTCCATATTGAAGGATGTAAGTTTATATTTTTAAGCTCTCTCAGTAGGGAGGCCCACCACAAGTTGTCAAAGGCTCCCATAATATCGAAAAATATGCTTACTGTATATTTACAATCATCATTGCCTAATTGTTTAATTGTCTTGACCAATTCATTTATTGCATCCTCTGTGGACTTTCCTTTTCTAAAACCATACTGTAGATTACAATTTTGATTGTCTGTTCTTTTTTTAGAAAATACGATGGTATGCATGCATGAACTACACTACTTGCATAAATATACACAGTTCGTGATATAGTGCTGAAATTTTCACAATCAATTTTCCATATACGGCCAGCCGGGATTCCGCTTTGTACCACGGCAAGGTCCGTGCCAAATTGGATTCACCAGATAATGCTTGCAAAGGCTGTTTTCATAACGTATACGTCTCCTGGAACCAATTGCATACAAAAAAGTTGTTTCCTAGGAATTCGCGCAATGTTTCTCGGCATACTATCTTTCCACTTCGGCCGCTGTAGCAAAGAAAGTGCTTACAGATAAAGAAACTGCAGCGTCTAAGAAAAATGTAAATTTTGTACTTATAATGATTTCCGGACAGATGAATTTTATATGACGCTAAACTACAAACCTTGAACCATCCGACCTTGATTAAACTTCCAGCTTTCAGCAAGTAACTCCTTTAAGAAACATTAATTTTCGGGGCAAAGTCAGTTCTCCGCATACACTATTCTAGGCATCAACACACTGTCTCTCCTGGATATTCTCTTCTTCCGTACGGTCACTGCACCGGAAGTGGGTACATACGATGACGTGAGCAGGACAGTTCAAGTCCGAAAACGAACAGAATACATGAATAAATAAATAAATAGTCGCACACCACTGAAACATTCTCAGTATGTATCACAGCAAAAAATTTCGTCGCATCAAACAGCAAAAATAACGTCACTCAAACTGAAGCCAGTGCGACACCTGTCACAAGACTGCTATCAAGGCAGACTAACAGGTAAGTTTCCTTATTATATTTTTATTTTGAATGACAAAATTAAGTTTTCTCTGTAATTTATTTTAGAAAATTGTTACCATTATGACGTCACAGTATTGTTTCGGGAAGTGACCTTTGTAATTAATACCGCACTGTACTACACAATCTCCTTCCTAATTCGACCGAGTCGACACATACCTAAAGTACATTTGTGTGATTTGCGTACTTTAACTCAATGTTTATTTAAACAATACACACGTCAGTCACCGTATGGTACCAGTTCTCATTTTTTTGCGTTCCTCTTAACATAAATTTGCAATTGAAACAAATAGTCAGTGACCTCTAGCGACAATTATCCGCATACAGGGGATGCAAACTACCTTTCTATGTCGTTTTAGAAACGATCTTCAGGTTGCTCAATGTAGGTGGGAGAGAAAGTTGCAGAATGTAAAAAATTGCATAATTTTACACACATGCTGTGCGCTTGTGTGAACTAACTGAGATAAAATAATTAGATTCCTCCTAACCGGTGGTCTGAATTATCGTTCTTGAGACTGAAAAAAATTATGTCTCCCTAAAAAAATCAGACTTTTATTAGTTGGAGCTAGAAAAGCAAATTTGGTATGAAGGTACATCATCACTAGTAGGTTACAAAACTATTACAAAATGTTTCCAAAGACACCATCTTGGATCCAAAATGGCGAACCCCCAACATTTATTTTCCTCATCGTTTGAGCTAGAAATACGAAATTTGGCATGAAGGTTTATTATCAAGATTAGATTAAGAAACTATTACAACATTTTGAAAAAGTCGCCATCTTGGATCCAAAATGGCCGCAAAACCCATTGTTGTATAGAATACACAGCTTAAACGGCTGGAGCTAAACAAAAATGGTATGAAGGTTACAAAAATATTACAAAATGTTTCCAAAGACGCCGTCTTGGATCCAAAATAGCGAACCCCAAAAATTTATTTTCCACGCTGTTTGAGCTAGAAATACGAAATTGGGCATAAATGTGTATTATCAAGAGTAGATTAAGAAAGTATTACAAAATTAAATAAAAATGCCATCTTGGATTCAAAATGGCCGCCAAACGCATTGTGGTATAGAATACACAGCCTAAACGGCTGGAGATAGAAAAACGAAATTTTGTATGTCGATACATCACTAGTAGGTTACAAAATGTCTCCAAAGACGGTATTTTGGATCCAAATGGCGGACCCCAAAAATTCATTTCCACAACGTTTGAGCTATAAATGTGAAATTTGGCATAAATGTGTATTATCAAGATTAGATTAAGAAATTGTTACAAAATTTTGAAAAAGTTGCCATCTTGGATCCAAAAACGCCGCCAAACCCACTGTTGTAAAGAATACACAGCCTAAACGGCCGGATAGAAAAAAACGATATTTTGTATGGCGGTACATCATCACTACTAGCTTACGAAAATATTGCAAACTTTTTCCAAAGACAGTATCTTGAATTCAAAATGGCCCTAAAAATTCATTACATAGTTTCAGCCTGCTACGAGTTATTCCATTCACTTTCAATCGAAAAGAACGTATTTTTTTCGCGGTGACGGGCTTTAACTAGTTTCCAATCATATATGCAACCCCTCTTCGAAAGCTGCAGGAAAAAAAAAAAAAAAATAACACAAAAACACCTCCGTGTATGCGTATCTACAATATGGCATTGCCTGAGAAATCGGGAATAGCATTGACTTTATATCGTTCAAAGTAGTATTTGCGTGCACAGCTCGATATGTTTTAATACACACTCTTTTTTTATCAAGGTCAAAGCTGCACGTAAATAATATATTCGTCACTCTATTCGACCTTTGATTATGTGAAATTAAGCAGAAAATTCCTCCTCAACTTTGATTAAAATTTATAACATTAACATGGCAGTCTCCATTGGGGCATCAACATATGAATAAACTGAAGTTGTAGGTATTTAAGTTTTTTCTGAACCTGTAATTTTTTATGTCATTTATTGTTTAAACATTATTGATTAAATCTATTACGTGAATGATCTACCAATCGCGGTCTTTGGGTCATAAAATTGCTTTTACAACGCAGTGCCCAACCAGCGTTTCTACATATTATTTTAATCCACCAATTCCAGCTGAGGAAGTGACGTCACGAATCATCGATGCAAGCATGAGCACAGAGAGTGCGCAAATAGTTTTCCCCAACGCGAGAGTACGTCGTAGGTGAAATCGGTGACTGTCACAATATCTGATTTCCGAATGTGTTTCTCCATAGATTAAACATACTTATCGTGGCTGAGGTTTCCAGAGGATGTGACAGCAAAGAATGTAAAACTCATTCTGGGTTATTTTTATTATTTATTACGAATATTGAAGCAATGTAAAGTACCTACGTAAATAATTAATTCAAACGATTCATTCCTATAAATTTCGACATCTTTCAAACTGTGTACTTTAAACAATACTAGTAATAATAATATTGATGCACTGGCCTCTGTAATACCTTTCTGTTATTTGAATACCATAAATTGATGGGGCATGGAGTTCGGATGATTTACAAAAGTGATCCTCATAAGCTATGAGAGCTTACCAAATTATAAGCACCGGGTAGAAGAGATTACAAACCTATGCTCTAGACCAGCGTTTCTCAACTTTTTTCATCCTACGACCCCGTTTCACCATGTCTTCTAGCCGGCGACCCCATTTCACCATGTTTCTGGCCGGCGACCCACAATTATATCATTTTGTGTAATATTTACTTTTCATTTCCTGTATTTATGATAAATATCCTAATTACATTATCCAAAACTATTCTGCGAACTGCTTTATCTTTAATAATTATTAAAAACAGCAAGCAAACTAAAATACTTTCTTCGAAATTTATTAGTTTTAACCTACAAAACCCTAGTTACATTTATTTTTCACCTCCCCTCACGAGCGCCTTGTACACATCCTGCGATCCCCAGGCTCAGAAACTCTGCTCTAGACAAATGCTAGGATATATATATATATATATATATATATATATATAAACAGAATTCGCGCCTAATACATATTTGTCTGAAAAAATATCTCCACCGACAAGTTCTATTGAATGAAAATTGACAACTAACCTAATTAACACTATAACAAGGGAACAGTATTTGATTGTTGAATTGAAAAACATTATTATACATTAAGTTTTATTTGATATCAGATGCAAATCAGTTTGCTTGCCTTAGTACTTTGTATATCCACCTCGAGCCTTTTTGAGAGCTTGAACTATTTGTTCCATTGACTCTACAAATTTTTTGACGTGTACTAAGCTATATTTACAAAGTTTTGAAGTATAACCACCACAAATTATCATTCGGATTTATATCTGGTGAATTGGGATGCCAGTGTAACTGCTGAATGACCAAATCTAGGATACACTGCTGTACAACCCCACATCGTTCATAACTGGCAGTAGCATAATGAAATATGAAATGGTCTTAGCTTTGAACAGTGAAATTGTCCATACTTGTACTCCAAACCCACTTTTTAAGAACTTCACAATGTACTAATCTGTCTATCGTTCCTACGAATTTCACCCCTCCCATTTAAAAGATATTCCTCCCCACACTATTACACTTTCGCTGAACTTTGCTTCCACAATATAATGCTTCTTGAACTCCTGTAAATCAATCCAGAGTTTCAAACCACCGCCATTACCAAAATAGTACATTTCTTTTGATATGAGAAATTCGCACTTTTCCAATCCTTAATCGTTCAGTGTTCACTCGTATGCCAACGAACCCTTATATGTAGTGAATGTGCTTTTAACAAATGTGGCTTCTTTGCAGTCTCTCTTTTCCTAATGTTTCTTTCAGAAAGGCCTCTTAGCACTGTTTGGTTTGAAATTTGATGCCGAATTCTTGTTCCATCTTAGAAGTAATCTGCCTTGAATCCTGTTTCCTTTCATGCTTTCCTACCATTTTTATTGTCCTACACAACATGGAGATGGTTTTCTTTCCTGCGACAGCATAAGTAGCTTAAACCTGACATCCTAGATTCTGTTTACTTTTGTAACGCATCCCCGACTTTTCAAGATCAATCCAAAGCCGTCTATCGATTTCAATATTGGATATTCCTTCTCCGTTCAGTGCGAAAATCTTGCCCTGCTTCCTTCGAGTTATGACTTTGCTCTTCTCGATGACTTACAAACACAATATACATCATATTAAAGACTGGTAACACACTTTACACTTGCTATTGTTGCGAAACAATAGAGAAAATCAACATCATCTGAACGCAGAGCTCAAAATGTCGTGTTCACATGCGTAAACAGATTACAGCACATCTGGCGGATAATAAAACACGCTATAAACAAATTAAAATGCTAATCTTTACTAATTGCTATTGCTGCACTTTATCTTACAAAGATAATGTTGAAATAAAATTCTTATTCATGTATTTATGCACAAATAAATATAAACAAGAGTATCTGAAATATTGTCTCAAAGATTCAGAATAAATATAACTCATAGGCACGTGGTAGGCAATTCATTATAGATTTATCAATCTGAAACGAATAGAAGTTGTTATCTACTGCAATCAGTTAACTGTTACTTTCTTCTAAAATAACTAACGCTAGTGGCTCTGATACTTTAAAACCGATTTATCTCAAAATAACTGATGTCCCAAAATTTAGACAACCAAATCTTTCATAGTAAATAGCTGTAAGACTAAAAGACATAGAGGGATTCTTCTTGAATTGAAACATAATCCTGTAATTAGGATGTTTTAAAGACATTAACCAACGAAACATAAATTATAATTCAGAACCGGTGATAAAAATGTTGGCAGAGTGGATTTTTTTTATTTTTTATTTTTTCGCACATGTCTATATTAATGCACAAAATCCATTTATTTAAATGTCTGCAATATTTCTCGGTATCACTAGAGAATTTTCATGATTCATTATCGAATATGGAAAAAGAAACTCGTTATTTAAATCTAAAAACTTTGTGTGAGGTTATTAGCGTTACTCGGGTAAGAATGTTGGCAGGGAAAGTCACTGCGGAATGATTTACACCTGTCTACTATGTGATTTTCAACGAAAAATAACAAAATTTTGACAACTTATTATATCTAACCAGCCTGGGAGAAATAAAAAATAAATTTTCCTCCCTTTCACTATTTTCATGCAATTAACACCCAATAATCAGAACTCGCAATGTATCAGCTTATGCCATAAGTAATGCATTTGAGGAAAAAAGTGTATTTTTGCACCATGAGGAAATAAACGATAACTTATCTGGAACATTACCTTTAGTCAGAGAAATATCTCCATAACACTCTGTCTCTTGTCAACAACCAATTGTTGAATCCCCTTCTGAAAGGAGTCACCGGTTTTGGAGGCAAAGGACTGGGTCACTGTTCGTTGCACGTCATCATTTTGCAGTGTTTTCGCAGGCTGCCAAAAAAGACAGTGGTCTGTTGGTGCACGATTAGGTAAAATCGCCGGATGAGGAAGTTTCTCCCAGCCATATTCCTCGATGTTATAACAAATCATTCTTGCCGTGTTTGGGCGCGCGTTATCACCGTGGATGAGCACACTCTTGCGATTAATCAGAGCAGGACGTTTCTCCAACAATGCAGTCCGTAGGCGTCCAAGCTGTTGACAGTAGACATCTGCATTGAGTCTGGTTACGTGCCAAGAGCTCAAAATGGATTATCTCACGAATATCCCGCAAACACTAAACACATCACTTTGGCACAGTTCCTACGCCCCCGTTAGGTAGCAACTACCGTTTACGTGTAATGTTATGGTAGAGGATCTACTTTTCATTCCTTGTCTCCATCCTGTCCAGAAATGGTTCGCGTCTGTGACGAGTGAGCACGGAACTGCAGTTGTCAACTTGTAAGCAATAGAGTAAGTAAGAAAGTAAGTTAGTAAATGGATGTTTCCTTTATTAATGAACAGGTTCCATCAGTTCGCTGACGAAATTTTGGATTCCTGCTAATATGGACATGGGAGCAACAAATTAGTATATATTATACTTGATGGGATTCAAGATGATCGTATCGATCATAAGTACCTCTGGAATATATGTCTAACTAATGGTATACCTCCAAACTTTGTAAAAATGATTGAAAAAATTTATGCAAACACAACACTAGCTCAAAATGTCAATGCGAGTTAACTGCAAGTTTTCCTTGCAAGCTGGTATTTTGCAAAACGACCCACTATCAGCCATCCTCTTCAGCATAGCTACCAGTGATAACCTTAATAAGAACGAAGATACCAGGATATCAAATATGTTTTAACTCTTTACTGGTACAAAGTTACTTTGCTTATGTCCATGCATTCATAAAATCAAGTCAATCTTTAGAATGAAGGGAAACCGAGACTGTCGCCCCAAAAGGCTTCTGCCACTAACTGGGAGGAGATCCCTTAATTCCTCTTGCTGAGACTTAAGGGAACCGACCGGGGTAGACGCCTAATGTCCAATCCATACGTTCACGTCGTGGGGCCTGTTAGTACCCAAGCAACTGCTTGGCGGACGAACATGGATGGGCTGCTCACAAACCCGCATTAGCTGACAGCGTGGTGAGTCAAATGTCAGCACCCCTCCTTTCTTTACATATGATGGTACAAACAAGGAAACAGCCTCGGAGACCCTCATTGCCCGGAGGACGGAATGCAGCTGGCAACGGCAGCGGTCAGTCCTGCAGGAAGTCAGAGGGTCAAAATGCCCGGGTTTGGACTGTAGACTGCCAGGACACCGACACGGCAACTCGAACGGACCTATACCTGGCGACTTTCAACTGTAAGTCACTTGCAGGAGAGGACAAATTAGAAAAACTGCAGAATGAACTTAAGAGGATTAAGTGGGACATCATAGGACTATCAGAAGTGTGGAGGAAGAATGAAGAACAGTTGGAACTACTTTCAGGGCACAGGTTCTACTTCAAAGGAACAGAAACTGGAAAAGCGACAGGCGTTGGCTTTATAATTAATAAAGACCTGAAGTCACGAATCACAGGAATTGAAGGAATTTCAGATAGAATCGCACGGGTAGTGATAAGAATTAACAAGAGATACAGTATGGAAATTATACAAGTATATGCTCCAACAACCTCGCACCCGGAGGAGGAAGTCGAAGACCTATACGAGGAGATCCAGAAGATTTTGGATAGTAGCAAATCGCATTACAAAATTGTAATGGGAGACTTCAATGCGAAAGTAGGAACCAAGCAGAGCAGTGACACGAAAGTGGGAAACTTTGGATTTGGCAAAAGAAACAAGAGAGGAGAGAAGTTAGTGGAATTGTCAGAAGCCAACAGACTGTTCATTTCCAATACATTTTTCAAGAAACCGCCCCAGAGGAAGGTGACATGGAAAGGCCCAAATGGGAACAAAAACGAAATAGACTACGTTCTATCAAATAACAGGGAAATTCTGCAAGACGTGTCTGTTCTAAACAGTTTCAAAATCTCGAGTGATCATAGGATGCTGAGATGTAAGCTGAAACTAAATACTAGACTAGATAGAAAGAAGCTTATCAGAGGAAAACCGTCAGTTTTAGATCTGGAAAATCTTGGAAAACACAACAGACATTTGAGATAGAACTAAGCAACAGATTCAGCGCTTTGGAAGAGTTAGAGGATGAAGAAGACATCGATAGCAGAAATAAAATACTGACTGAGATAATAAGAGAAACAGCCAAGGAGATAGCAGGTACCAGAAAGAAAAAAGAGAGCAAAATCTCAGAAGAAACTAAGCTCTTGATGAAGAAAAGAAGGGAAATGAAAGAAGAGGAAAATTACATAAAGAGGATTCAGTACATAGAACTAAATAAAACCGTAAGAAAGAAAATAAGAGAGGATGTACGAAGATATAACGAAAATCTTGTTAGAAATACAATCGAGGAAAACAAGAGCCTGAAGAAAGCCAAACAGCAGCTCATGATAGGGAAAAAGCAAATAATTGCAGTTAAGAGACCAGACGGGACCGTAACACGAAATAAGGAAGAAATTATAAACATATTTGAAAATTTCTACACACAATTGTACTACTCCGAGAAAGAGCTAGGAAATGAAGATTCAGAAGAAATTGATGTAGATGTCCCAGACGTAATG